>JAQFVV010006202.1:6251504-6411504 GCA_028023455.1 Epiperipatus broadwayi | reverse complement strand
ATTTAAAGTGGGAAGGGGGTTTTCTTAAAGTTAAACTGAAGGTTTTATAAAAAGGAAGTAAAGAGTTTATTATTATTAGTGAAATACAATTTAAAAGCTTTAAAAAATTTTATAAATCTCTTCATTTAAATTAAAGAAGAAAAATAATCTTAAAACTAGTTTGATGTGTAGAGTAAAATTATATATGTGTGTGCGAATGTAAAAAAAAAAATGTATCAGTATTAAATATTATAAATAAATGAAAAATGTATTTAAAAAAAAACACAGTGGTGCGCTACTAATTAAAGATATGAAAACAACACATTTTGAAATAGCTACTACTAATTAAACAATCAATCAAAAAACACATTGTCTTAGGATTAATTGCTAAAGAATTTCGACAACAAATATTTGCCGGAGGATATCAAAAGGAAAACACTTCATCGGTATAAATACTGAATATTTTATCAGACAATCAGTTAAGAGTTTTTATTCAGTCTAGTTTGCAGTGACAGTCTTGTGCAATTTCTATTACATATCCAGAAACAAACATGCACTGATGAGTGGCTTTTGGAAATATATGCTTGTGCTCCAGCGTTTTTAGTCCAACGAGATCATCAAAACCTGCCTGTGAAATAATGTCTGCATAACAACTCAGAAATCCTCCGTCAAATGTTCAACTGTCTTCAAAATAAAACAAATGGATTCACATAAAAATCTCTTCAAGAAACCTCCAAAGCTAACCGGTTAGATATAATCCATCAGAAGCAGCAGAAGCAGCCAACAACAAGCAATATCCATGTCCCCAAAAATGCTAGGTAATCATTTATTTATTATCATTTATACGTAGTAGCCACTGCTGTAATTCGTAAATATTCAAGATTCAAATTATATGAACTCTATCATACATAAAATGAACTATTGATATGTGTATTTAAGTGTCAAATGCTATTAATGTTTTATTATTATATTTGTGAATGCTATATAAATTAATATGTGCATGATCATTATATCAGTGTTATTAGTTAAATTAGATAAATACCAGTGTTCTATTATTTAAATCTACAAGAATATTTAAACTAGTTTAGAAATGTTAATTTAAAATGTGTGTGTATTATTAAATTATAAAGATGTTTAAATTTAGTCACCAATTAATGTTAGTTAATAAATTGTCTTTAAAATTAAACTCTATTTGTCGGTCAATTCTTTTATCAATCTTTTCTTACTAATACTTTATTTTTGATTAAAATTAGACTGAGCTAGTAAAAGGAATTGTTTCAAGTGCTGGATTATGAGCCTACTGACTTAATATGTTAGTCTTCAGACAAGCTGGTGCTTCGGGATTTACCCCGAAACAAATAAAGTATTTGGACAGTAGGGGTTTGAATCTAGCAGCTGCGATGGGCCATTGTTGATAGTTAAAGCTATGAATAAGATCTCCCATTTTGCTTGAATGTGCCGATTCATTCACGTAACTTTTATAAGATTATAAATGTATTATGAAGGAGTTTGAAACTGGCCAAAACTTATATATACGTATAAGTAGGTGGTTTCAGTGGTTCGACCCGGTACATAAATGGTGCCCAATGATTTTATCAATTTAATTTTAACTGTTTGACCTAGTTATTAACGACCATGGACTTGGAATCACGGAAAATGTTTAACAAAGTTTAATGAACAAAAATAACCTATAGTTTTTCTTTTTAAACAAAATGTAAAAATGAGACTATCAAAGTTGACTTGAATAATGAAAAATAATTAAAGTTAGTCTTAGTAAAATAAAATAACAATCTTAGTGTTTTTAAAATGTCAAAGCATCTATAAAACAATTTATGTCAAAACCCTCAATTATGTCTTATCGATTATATTGATATCACAGCTCATAAGTCTAAAACATAGCGGAGCTTGATGCAAACAAAACAAATGTGTAAAATCAAAATAGACAAGCAAAATGAGAATTGGTTTTTTTTAAATAAAAGAGAGTAAAAATAACACTTTAAAAATAAAAATGAAATAAATAAGTGTATAATGAACATACTAATGGAAATAAAACATTATCAAATAAAGTTAAAAAAAAGTGTATTAAATTAGGATTGAGGTGTGTGCGAGTATTTGGATAAGGAAATAAATTCCAGGTCTGACTTTTGGTGGATTAAGCCTCTTCTTGTGGTGACTTTGTTCTACAGATGGGTAGTGCAAAGAATAAATAATACTGATGATGATGTGCCAGTAGAAAAGTCCTGGCATATAAAAGTTAATTAACCTGGAGGAAAAATTCCCAGTAACCAAATAAAATAAATATTTTAGTAAGTCGAATGTGCAGTAGAGATAGTCCTGCCATTCACAATCTTAAAATCTCTGTTCATTATCCGTTGTGCACAGTTGCCCATGCTGTAGTCACGACTTCCACAAGAAATTCAAAGTTGTTTTAAATCAGCACAAAATCTATCTGTGTGTTGAATTGCCGTATACTTTGCTGCCTGCTTCTCTTAATATTACATTTATTACCTAATGATGAAAATAAAAACTAAAAATGCACTCTAGAAAAATAAGAATTTGAAGTGGTCAATACTTAGGAAATGTGATCAACGCACATGTTAATCAAGAAAAATGTTGGTAAATAAATAAGTAGGTCAAATAGTTAAAATAAAATCAATAAAATCAAGTTAAATAAATAAGCGTAAATAAATCTATAGTAAATAATAATGAAGAATGACTCGTAATAACCTAATCGATTTTTTTTATTGAATACATGCATGTTAAATAAAGATGTTCATAATGATTTACAAATAATATTATAAGATTAGTAATAAAAATATAAAGTCAATCTAATGTGTATTAAGAGTGGGTAAGTATACATGGGTATATACACGCACATACACTGGAAATATTCGGTAAAAACAATACCTTATGATGAGTATCTTAAATGTATTTATCCAAATATCCTTTTAGCTTATTTTCTTGGTACTGCTGCACCTTATGATGTGTGCAAAAAGGGATTTATTTATTATATATTCTCTGTAAGCAAGTCCAGTAATAACTCGATATGTAGAATGTTAGTAGGTCTAGAATTATGCTGCACATATACCAATGTGTAGAAATTATCTAAAATAATAAATTAATAAATCTTTAGAGTCAAGAATTAAAATTGCAAACGATAAAATGGTCAAAAATGACACATTTTACTCTAAAATGGAAGGGGGTGTAATGTGCCAAGGCCAAATTGGCACATGTATATAAAATAATTTTGTCGTAAAAAAAATATTAAAACAAAAAAAATCTTTTGCAAAAGAGTTTGAAATAAAAGTTGAAAAATCATTGATTTAAAGTGGGAAGGGGTTTTTCTTAAAGTTAAACTGAAGGTTTTATAAAAAGGAAGTAAAGAGTTTATTATTATTAGTGAAATACAACTTAAAAGCTTTAAAAAAATATATAAATCTCTTCATTTAAATTAAAGAAGAAAAATAATCTTAAAACTAGTTTTGATGTGTAGAGTAAAATTATATATGTGTGTGCAAATGTAAAAAAAATGTATCAGTATTAAATATTATAAATAAATGAAAAAATGTATTTAAAAAAACATGCAGTGTGCTACTAATTAAAGATATGAAAGCAACACATTTTAAAATAGCTACTAGTAATTAAACAATCAATCAAAAACACATTGTCATATGATTAATTGCTAAAGAATTTGGACAACAGATATTTGCCGGAGGATATCAAAAGGAAAACACTTTGTTGGTATAAATACTGAATATTTTATCAGACAATCAGTTAAGAGAGTTTATTCAGTCTATTTTGCAGTGATAGTCTTGATATCAGTGCCTTTCTATTATGAATCCAGAAACAAACATGCACTGTTGAGCAGCTTTTGGAAATATACACTCATGCTCCAGCCTTTTTAGTCCAACAAGATCATCAAAACCTGCCTGTGAAATAATGTCTGCATAACAACTCAGAAATCCTCCGTCAAATGTTTAACTGTCTTCAGAATAAAACAAATGGATTCACATAAAAATCTCTTCAAAAAACATCCAAAGCTAACCGGTTAGATATAAACCATCAGAAGTAGCAGAAGCAGCCAACAACAAGCAATATCAACTTTACCAAAAATCCTAGGTAAACATTTATTTATTATCATTTATACGTAGTAGCCACCGCTGTAATTCGTAAATATTATTCAAATTATGTGAACTCTATCATACATAAAATGAACTAATGATATGTGTGTTTAAGTTTCAAATGCTATTAATGCTTTATTATTATTTTTGTGAATGCTATATGGTTTAATATGTGCATGATCATTATATCAGTATTATTAGATAAGTTAGATAAATACCAATGTTCTACTATTAAAATCTACAAGAATATTTAAACTAGTTCAGAAATGTTAATTTAAAATGTGTGTGTATTATATTAAAGTTATAAAATATTTAAAATTATTTAATGTTAGTTAATAAATTGTCTTTAAAACTTAAACTTTATTTGTCGGTCAATTCTTTTTACCAATCTTTTATTAATACTTTCCACAATAATTTTGTTATTCAATTAAAATTAAACTGATCTAGTTTTTAGGGAATGTTTTGAGTGCTGGATTATGAGCCTACTGCCAGAATATGTTAGTCTTCAGACTAGCTGGTGCCCCAGGGGTTTACCCCGAAACAAATAAAGTATTTGGATAGTAGGGGTTTGAATCTAGCAGCCGAGATGGGCCATTGTTGATAGTTAAAGCTATAAATAAGATCTCCCATTTTGCTTGAATGTGCCAGTTCATTCACATAACCTTTATAAGATTATAAATGTATTTTGAAGGAGTTTGAAACTGGCCAAAACTTATATATACATATAAGTAGGTGGTTTCAGCGGTTCAACTGGTACATAAATGGCTTTTTCCAACATTGGGGCTGGACCTAAGAAACAATATTAAATAAATGCTTTGTTTCTTGTTTTAAAAAAAAATTTCTTTACAAAAGCTAAATTATGTATGTTAAAGCATGTTAATTTTTTTTTTAAAAAAAAAAGAATTGACGGAAAACTTTGTTTTCTTTAAATGAAGAGAGATTTATGCTATTTATGTTGGTTGAAATAAATCATTATGTTAAATCAGAGACAGTTGGGTGTTTGGGCAGAGTTAAAGCAATAAGATCAGGTGGAGAAAAATGGACAAAGGAGGGGTGGAGTCAACGTGTATTTCCAGTTTAGAAAGAAATAAATAAAATAAAAATTAGTAAACTGATTAAAATAAAATACAGTATCAAAAAGAATGATAAAAAGTTTTAAAATTACAAATGATAACAAATAAAGCCAAAATGGAGGCTCAAGGTAAAAATATGTTCGAAAAACAAAAAGAAACAGCAGAAGAATATAAAAAAATAGATGAAGATCTTAAAAACCAAAATAATGAAATGAAAAGTAAATTGGAAGGGCAAGCAGATATGTTTGAAAAGTTAAAGGACCTAATCGAAATGGGCCAGAATAAAATAAAAGAAGAAATTAGGGAAGAAATAGAAAAAATTAAAACACAAGTAGAGAATAAAATAGAGACTGTTTACCAAGCAATAGAAAAAAAATAAGATAGAAGATAGAAAAATAATTGAAGAAATAAAAGTTGAAATTACAAATTTAACTGCAAAAGTAAATCAAATAAATCATAGTCAAAATACCCCACAAACGAAAATAAAAAAGCCAGACCAGCTGAGTGCGAATGTGCACATTACAAATAACTCCATGAGTCACCCTCAGAAATACATTTATAAAAAAATTCAGATGATTTACAAAAGCCCATATAGAATAATCCATCAAACTGATTTCAATGCCTTTATGATAGCCAAAGGTAATATAGAAAAAGGAATGTTTAACACTAAGTCACTAAAGTTATTTGGAGGGCTGAATAATAAAGAACCGCCAGACAAAAGCAAAAATATTAATCTGACCGATTCGCCAGATTGACCTAGTTATTAATGACCATGGACCCAGAATAATGGAAAATGTTAACAAAGTTTAATGCAATAAATGAAAAAATGAGTATCAAGTTAGTTTGAATAATTAAAAATGATTAAAGTTAGTCTTAATAAAATAAAATAACAATCTTAGAGTTTAAAATGTCAAAGCATCTATAAAACAATTTATGTCAAATCCTCGATTATGTCTTATCGATTATGTTAAATCCCAGCTCATAATTCTAGAACATAGCGCAGCATGATGCAAACAAAATAAATATGTAAAATCAAATTAGACAAGCAAAATAATTATGTCAAAAACCCTCGATTATGTCTTATTGATTATATTGATATCCCAGCTCATAAGTCTAGAACATAGCGGAGCGTGACACAAACAAAATAAATGTGTAAATCAAAATAGACACGCAAAATGAAATTTTTTTTTTTTTTTTAAAAAAAAGAGAGTAAAAATAACACTTCAAAAATAAAAATGAAATAAATAAGTGTATAATGAATGTATTAATGGAAATAAAACATTATCAAATAAAATAAAAAAAATTGAATTAAATTAGGATTGAGGTGTGTGTGAGTATTTGGGAAAGGAGATAAATTCCAGGCTTGACTTTTGTTGGATTAAGCCGTTTCTTGCGGTGACTTTGTTCTACAGATGGGTAGTGTGAAGAATAAATAATACTGATGATGATACGCCAGTAGAAAAGTCCTGGAATATAAAAGTTAATAAATCTGGAGGAAAAATTCCCAGTAACTGAATAAAATAAATTTTTTAGTAAGTAGAATGTGCAGTAGAGATAGTCCTCCCATTCGCAATCTTAAAGTCCCTGTTCATGATCCATTGGGCACAAAAATGCCCATGCTGTAGTCACGACTTCCGCAAGAAATTAAAAGTTGGTTTAAATCAGCTCAAAGTCTATC
Organism: Epiperipatus broadwayi; assembly: GCA_028023455.1. NCBI lineage: Eukaryota > Metazoa > Onychophora > Udeonychophora > Euonychophora > Peripatidae > Epiperipatus > Epiperipatus broadwayi. Next base: position 6,404,653 of record JAQFVV010006202.1, on the reverse strand, counting down.
TGTGTGTTTGAATTGCCTTATACTTTGCTGCCTACTTCTCTTAACATTACATTTATTACCTAATGATGAAAATAAAAACTAAAAATGCACTCTAGAAAAATAAGAATTTGAAGTGGTAAATACTTAGGAAAAGTGATCAACGCACATATTAATTAAGAAAAATGTTCATAAATAAATAAGTAGGTCAAATAGTTAAAATAAAATCGTTAAAATTAAGTTAAATAAATAAGCGTAAATAAATCTATTGTAAATAATAATGAAGAATGACTCGTAATAAACTAATCGATTTTTTTTTTATTGAATACACGCATGTTAAAAAAAGATGTTCGTAATGATTTAAAAATAATATTATAAGATTAGTGTAAATAAATATTTTAAATAATGTTTCTTAAGGGTTATAAATAATAATGTAGTATAAATAAATAGTGTAAGATATTGTTCGTGTAAATTTAAAAATAAGGTTGGAAGATTAATAATAAAATATAAAAGTCAATCTAAAGTGTATTAAGAGTGTATAAGTATACATGTGTATATACACACACATACACTGGTAATATTCAGTAAATACGATACCTTATGATGAGTATCTTAAATTTATTTATCCAGATATCCTTTTAGGTTATTTTCTTGGTACTGCTGCACCTTATGATGCGTGCAAAAAGGGATTCATTTATTATAGATTCCCTGTAAGCAAGTCCAGTAATAACTCGATATCTAGAATATTAATAGGTATAAAACTATGCTGCACATATACACATGTGTAGGAATTATCTAAAATAATAAATTAATAAATCTTTAGAGTCAAGAATTAAAAATTGCAAGAGATAAAATGGTCAAAAATGATGCATTTTACTCTAAAATGGAGGTGGGTGTAATGTGCCAAGGCCAAATTGGCACATGTATATAAAATAATTTTGTCGTAAAAAAATTATTAAAACAAAAAATCTTTCGGAAAAGAGTTTGAAATAAAAGTTGAAAAATCATTGATTTAAAGTGGGAAGGGGGTTTTCTTAAAGTTAAACTGAAAGTTTTATAAAAAGGAAGTAAAGAGTTTATTATTATTAGTGAAATACAATTTAAAAGCTTTAAAAAAATATATAAATCTCTTCATTTAAATTAAAGAAGAAAAATAATCTTAAAACTAGTTCTGATGTGTAGAGTAAAATTATATATGTGCGTACAAATGTAAAAAAATGTATCAGTATTAAATATTATAAATAAATGAAAAATGTATTTAAAAAAAATGCAGCGGCGCGCTACTAATTAAAGATATGAAAACAACACATTTTGAAATAGCTACTACTAATTAAACAATCAATCAAAAAACATGTTGTCTTAGGATTAATTGCTAAAGAATTTTGACAACAGATATTTGCCAGAGGATATCAAAAAGAAAACACTTTGTCGGTATAAATACTGAATATTTTATTGGACAATCAGTTAAGAGTTTTTATTCAGTCTAGTTTGCAGTGACAGTCTTGTGCAATTTCTATTATGTATCAAGAAACAAACATGCACTGTTGAGTAGCTTTTGGAAATATACACTCGTGCTCCAGCCTTTTTAGTCCAACAAGATCATCAAAACCTGCCTGTGAAATAATGTCTGCATAACAACTCAGAAATCCTCCATCAAACATTCAACTGTCTTCAAAATAAAACAAATGGATTCGCTTAAAATCTCTTCAAGAAACGTCCAAATCTAACCGGTTAGATATAATCCATCAGAAGCAGCAGAAGCAGCCAACAACAAGAAATATCCATGTCCCCAAAAATCCTAGGTAAACATTTATTTATTATCATTTATACGTAGTAGCCACTGCTGTAATTCGTAAATATTCAAGATTCAAATTATATGAACTCTATCATACATAAAATGAACTATTGATATGTGTGTTTAAGTGTCAAATGCTATTAATGTTTTATTATTATATTTGTGAATGCTATATAAATTAATATGTGCGTGATCATTATATCAGTGTTATTAGTTAAATTAGATAAATACCAGTGTTCTATTATTTAAATCTACAAGAATATTTAAACTAGTTTAGAAATGTTAATTTAAAATGTGTGTGTATTATTAAATTATAATGCTGTTTAAATTTAGTCATCGATTAATGTTAGTTAATAAATTGTCTTTAAAATTAAACTCTATTTGTTGGTCAATTCTTTTATCAATTTTTCTTGCCAATATTTTATTATTCATTAAAATTAGACTGAGCTAGTTAAGGGAATTGTTTCGAGTGCTGGATTATGAGCCTACTGACCGAATACGTTAGTCTTCAGACTAGCTGATGCCCCGGGATTTACCCCAAAACAAATAAAGTATTTGGATAGTAGGGGTTTGATTCTAGCAGCCGTGATGGGCCATTGTTGATAGTTAAAGCTATCAATAAGATCTCCCATTTTGCTCGAACATGCCGGTTCGTTCATGTAACCTTTATAATATTATAAATGTATTATGAAGGAGTTTGAAACCGGTCAAAACTTATATATACGTCAGCGGTTCTTTTATATAATTAGTAACTTGTCACTATATAAGTATTTTAATCTTCTAAAATTAGTAACTTGTAATATAATTTAGTTTAGTCAAGCTAAATACATAAGTCGCCCCTATAGTTAGGCGTCCCATTTTCTAACCTAATAAAGTATATTCTCGCTGACATGCAAACTCACCAAGGTGCATCCTTGGACTAGCTCAGTGGTCGGTTAGTTATAAAACAATTTAGCTACAGAGATACGCAGTTAAGATAAAGAAAGAAATTAAAATCATAAATAAATTATCATAAGTAAAATAAATATCTTGGGAAGATAGGGAAAACTGACATCATTCCCTAATTAATAATTTAGAATAAAATAACATCCTCTCTTTATCAAAAACATATTCTCTGAGCCATAAGTATTCGCACTTTTCAACAATGATGATAACTTCTCACGTTCTTGTTAATGTTACCAAAAAAAAATATTCATTATGTAAATCATTTGCCAATATGATCTGAAAATACTTTTCTTATAGCACAATTGTAAGTTAAACTCTTTTAAGCCACACCACAATTGTAATATCAACAATAACTGATCACTTCTTAAATAAAGAATAATTATAATGGCAATAATAATCTCAGGGTTTCTTTGTCTACTTTATTAAAAAAAATCTACAGTACTGTGCTGTCACATATGACTGGTATTCTGGTAAGCTATAGGAAACATTCACTTTACTTCAAAGTTAATGTGTCCTCATATATCATCACAACTATTATAACTATTTAAAGGGGTGAAAAATATGATCAATAATGACTAAAATAATCACATAAAATTTCGAATAATATAGCCTTTTTATAGAGAATTTCAGTCAGAATAATAAAAAGACAAGGGTGCTTTTTGTATCTTTCCATCATCCATGACAACGCAATAACTTAACTAAGATTAATTCAACAATTTAACTAAATATAACTGGAATAATGTGCAGTTAGGGTTAATAACTTGGAAATAAATTTATTCTTACCATTAAATGATGTTTAGTCTGAAGTTTGCAATTCTATAAATAATTATTATTAAAATAAAATGAAAGGAAATATTCAAATCTGCTTAAAGTTTGTCTATCTGGTATTTAAGCTTTTGAGAGCTTGAAATGATTTCGGACTCAAGAAAGTGTTTTGCAAATATTGTGCAAACACACATATATTTAGCATACAAAAAAAAATGAATTCACCACGAATATTGACAACACTATAATTTATTACTATCACAGAACTAAAAGAAATATATATATATATATATATATATATATATATATATATATATATATATATATATATATATATATATATATATATATATATATATATAAATTTATTAAATAATATCACATTGAGACAAAACATAAATCAATATTAATCTGTCTATCGTTTAGGTATAAATTAAAATTATAATTTCTCATGTTGGAATCATGATATTGCATTGGATTGACTAGCTAAAAAGTACATCTCATTTACTAATACACTAATCTATAATTTTGGTAAATTTCCTATAAATCTTTTACTTAACTTTATTGACTAACTATTTTTTGTTTTTAATTGATTAATACTATGATATGAAATACGCCAAATATTAAATTCATTACTAATAAAGTTAATCAAGTTATGGTTTATAATTGAACAACCTATTACTAATTATGGGTCATTTATCAGAAGTCGCACTCACCATTCACATTCTACTTAATGTCCACCTAAGTTACGATAAATATTTTAATTATAAGTGTAATTCAAACTATGAATATTTTTTAATTATTACCTAACACTAAATATTGTTTGCATATTCCTCCAACAATTAAGTGTTTTAAAATACGCAATTTTAACTTAACTTTTTCCATTGGTTTTCTTGTCAACTACTAGCAAGATTCAGTAGCATAATACAGATATTAATCTCAATTACTAAAACACTATTGATACTAAAGTGCACCTTGAGGAACTAACACCTCAAACCTAACATTTAACCTTGCCATAACTTTAAAAAAAACACAATAATCAACACCTTCTATGGTGGAACTATTTTTATATTCACATGAGGAATGCAGAATAACAACGAATGTCTGCAGAGTAAAATATTACACTGAAATATTTGGTGGTTTCTTGCCTATTACTCAGGCATAAAACGTATAGGTGTTGAATCTATATCCTGACCACCTAAAGAAAATGAACACGCACCAAGTATAATCCTCTTTTAGGATTTAAAATACCTTAAGTTTACTAAATACTATATTAACTATGGATCATTATAATCATGAGAAACGATCATCTGGATTACCAAACCTACCATAACCTTGTATCAAAACTAATCCTCCCATTCAAAATAAAGTATTTTGGGGAGATCATTTTCATCCCAAAAAATAAAATACATTATAAGTATTAAATATCGATTCTACAATTAGGCAAGATAAGAAAACACACTAATCATAACAAAGCTATGTTACAATGTATAATTCAATCAACATCTGAAACCTATGGTCATGACAGGAGAAAAGAATAATAATTTTAATGAAGAAATATTCAAAAGTAATTGGTAGCATACTAGCTTAAACTAAATAAAGTGGATGTGCTATTAAAGAATAACTATTACTAAATTATTAAATTAATACAATTTTTTTTGATTGTTACTTCTGATAAATTTACTTTTTACCCGTTAAAAAAAATAAAACATTTTTACTTTTAAGTATCTAACATTCACAGTTCAGATCTTCAGTTGCATGCAATAAATCAGATATATTTTATAGATTTTACTTCATATTAAAGACAAACTTAACCAAAAATAATTATAGCAAGACATACCTTTGTCATTACAAAATCCTTAAATGTTACATGACAGATATAAACCTTAACCTATATTGATATTTTAAAAAAAGTAAAATATTTTAAAAATTAGTTTTTCTTAAAAAAAAACATTAAATAAACAAATGAATATTATCTCATTAGCAGAATTATTTTTCTGTGAGCTGTTTGTCCAGGTGAAGAGTTTTTATGCCATAAAATTTAACAAAGCACTGAAGTAATAAACACTTTTTTTTTAATGTAAAGTTTTCTTTTATTTAGCAATTCTAATAATAATCATGTAAAGAAAATTATAGTAGAAGCAAAGATTAATTCTCACTTGAATTATACTAATAAAATTTGGATCCAAGAAAAGAAAAACAAATATTCTAACATACACGATAAACATACACATTATTTAGTGACTAAACATATAATTAGCTAGCTTATGCATTGAGAAAAATGCGCACTTTTTTCTGTAGATTAGGATGAAAATAACTGCAGTTGACTTATAGCATATATGAAGTTTTAAGATTTCCACCTTGTGTATAGCATAATATATAATTTAATTTTATTATTAAGTCACTTAAGATATTTAGTCCACGTTCATAATCTTAGAATTTATTTTCCAATAGTAATTTTTCCCTTAAGAATGCAAGTAGTTAATTTTTATATTTACATCAAGAAAGTTTTCCATTTTGCTTTTAAAAAAATATACAGGTATATAGCTTAGTATTATTATGATTATTAATTTTTATTCTAGACAACTCTTGGTGAATAAAATACATTTCAATGGACAAAATGGCACTTTTTAGAAACGCAACTTAGAATGAGCGCTAAAATGTTTCTAGTTCTTCTTTCTTTTCTTTTTAATATTCCTTTTAATTCTTTTCCTCCTACACCAAGAAAATATCAATAAATAATAATAAGTCACTAAATAATTATTTCCCACTTGGAAAATATTTGTTTTCTTTAATTTAGATAAAATAATAAATTGTTTAATATTCTTAGCTAATTTCTTCATTTTTTTTGGTTTTGTTTAAAAAAAAATGTCCAACTTTTAAGACACTCCAGTTACTTAATGTAGAAAGTTTTGAAATAGACAGATGCCATAGAAATTCAAGATATCTTACCAAAAGATTGAGCAATGCATTATGAATAGAACTTTCTTTTGATTATCCATTTATTTCTGCAAAATTTTAAAAAATTGTTACCAAATTTCAGCACTGTTCTCTCCTTGAAATACTGACAGCAGACGATTTCTAAAAGAAATGATTTTGAGTATGAAATTGGTAATTCTTTTAACTCTAGTGAGCTCTTCCAAGAAAAAAAATAATCACTTGGTTATGACATAAACAAAAGAAAGAAAAAGCTTATTACAATCATATAGTTTTCAGTATTATTTAAAATGCATTACAAAGTACTTTAATAATGAAAATAATAAATACACTTAAAACCAACAATGATTCTCTGTGATTTTAATTATACATGAATTATTTTCTACAAATGAATTTACCAGAAGCTACTGTTCCTTAGAATAAGACATTCTAAAATTATTTAATTGATATTTATGGTTTTTTTCTTCTTTCTATAACCATCTAAGAATTAACTACAGTTTATTATATTTGTTTGACATTATATTAATTTGCTCTAATAAACGATATTTTAATTAAATTATTCATGTTCTTTTAAAAACATGATATTACATTAGTAAATATATATTTATATTCACACAAACCATGTCTGGGTGAATGAATAGAATACCTTATTAATCAATTATTACTATTTTTTATTTTATCTTTTTATTTTTTTAAATAATAGCATTGATTTCCTGCAGAAATCATGCTAAATAAATCCAAGTGCCAAAAGCACTGGGTTTCAATATATATATATATATATATATATATATATATATACCCAGTGCTATATATATATATATATATATATATATATATATATATATATATATATATATATATATATATATATATATATCACCAAAACTGTCTAACACTATACTAGCAAAAATAAAAATGCAAAACCATAAAACAATACAATACTAGATTAAATTTTAAAAAATTTACCAAAATCCTTACACAACCATGGTTTCATCTACTACAAATAGACCTTCTGAAGTGAAAATCAATCTAAAGGAAAACATATATATATATATTGTACCAATCGGAATGTAAGTGAAGATCGAATCTAACCGCAAAAACAATATCTGCACTACAAGGGCGCCATCTAGGCATTTGAACCTAGAAAAATTTATAAAGTAGGCAGATACGCGCTGTTAAGATTCCACTTTATTTAAATATTCCGATCGTTAGCCCAAGTCACTAGCTCAGTGGAGACGCAGAGATAAAAATCTATATCTTAATTTCTATCTTAAATATCAAAGAGTAAAAGCCACTGCCAGAAATTAACATATAAAAATATTTATTTACGCACATATAAAATAATATTTAAATTTTGAGGAATAAGTTTAACATTTTAGATTTTTATATTAACTTTTAATTTTACATTTAACTAAGTTTCAATGAGTTTAATTATTATTTAGATAGTCAAGTATGAATAGACTACATAGATCTGCATTTGAAAAGAAAATATTCTTCCCTGATTTAACCTTAGGCAACAAATTTCGCAACCAAATTGGCGCCAATCCATCTGATACATTCATGTATTCAATGTAGCATGATACGACAACACAAAATACTATATTGTCAGGAATGTACATCTGAACAATAAATAGAAATAGAGAAGACATTGACTCTCTACCAACAGGAACGTGACATCTGTTGGCAAGTAGAACAATAAACAAAAAACTCCATAGGAATGGACTGCGGTCTTCTGCCGACTTACAAACCCATCCATAGGCAAACAGAGGGTGTGTGGCGTATATCTATAATCCTGCCCGTAGCGGACCTCATACTACATCTACTAATTACACAAATATATCCAATCCATTGAACCAATTCAACTACGAAATGAATAACCTAAGATTACCCTCCCTTAATACAACTTTACAAAACTATATAGCCATTTACGTCCGACTTAATTTTAACATTTAAATACGTTCGCACAGATTTGTTTAAAAATGTTGGGTATAGATCGATTACATAGATTCCACGATCAAAAACATTTCAAAATAAACATAAACGATCAAAATACAAAATTATTGATACCGACAATCGCAGAGGGAAACTTATAAGTAACCCAATAGTATTCACCATAAGATACTTGCGTTGTCACCAATAACTTAAAAGACATCCGAATAAATACATTTTAGATACTCACTGTAAGGTATCATTATTTATCGAATGTCTATATATTTTGATCAAATATGAAAACCAAAATATAATTAACCGCAAACGAATCCATGCAAGCATCTATAAACAACTTAAATTTCATACATTTAACTAATCTTTACAATAAGAAAAAAAAATGGAAATGATATTTATCAATCGGAAAACATATAAAATTAAACAGTATTAATTTGATTTAAAAACTTACAAAAGTCAGATAAGAGTCCGTTTTAACATTTCAGTTGGCTTGTTTATCAATTTGTAAAACTTGACAAAAGTTCTTAATTGATTTTCACAATTGTTCATTTCATATAGCTTATGGTAGAAGAGTCCAGGTTTATGCTTTTAATTCCCCCGATGCCTCCGTTGGAAGGTAATGTTCTGGAGATGGCAATAGCTGGTTCAAGGTATCACAGTCTTTTCATTTTTTTTTATGGAGAGTGTGGTATGTGCGTCATACCCCATCTCTCAAACACACAACACTGGAACTGCCCAGAAAAAACTGTATTTCCCTTTTTATATTATCCACAAGGATTCAATGAACAAAACGTCACTAGTCTATCACTTTCGTTAGGGTCCGAGCCAAGGCTTAGTGCTTCCATTGGTCAAGCTAAAATTTCTTTCTTCTCTTGTCTAACTTTTCATCTGACTTTTTAATTACACAGCTTTTAGATAATTAATAAACAATCATTTCCATTTATAGTTTACAGGAATTAATTAATACCTGTTTTTACTTTAACTTACGTTATTTTTTTATTAAAATATTTTTATATTTCAATCTGGTATTTTTTTATTAAAAAAAATACGTTCAGATACTTTTTTTTTTTTTTGTTTATGAAAAAAAATATTTTTAAAGCTTAGCATCTGTGCGAATGTATATACGTATAACAAACATTTTTAATTTTAGCGTTTAGTTTTTTACTCTTATTTGCGAACTTTTAAGTTTTTATTTTAAATTAATGTAACGACATATTTATGTATCGTTACATATCAGTAAACTTCCTCAAAAAACAAAAACATTAAAAAAAAAAAAGAATTTACTTAGTGTTAGTAATTACGTTACACAAATTTGTTATATATGAAATTTCAAAAGGACAAAACTTTTTTTAAAAGACAAAACAGTAATTACAAATATAATGATAAAAAAAAAAGTTGACTGATGATTCCTTACTACCAGCTAAATTTCTGCCCCCTCCCTTCCAAGTTTCATTTCTCCTACCTTTAAGTATTATTTAGGCAAGTTAAACGATTAGATTTTAAACAAGACTTTTTAAAAAAAAATTATGATTTATATTTATTAATTACGTTTTATTTATTACTTTTTATTCCTCGAATTTATCTCTACATATGCGCAATTTTTCGACTGGCAGTACCTTTAAGACAAAATTTCAAAGTGTAACTCCACGTCAATACAACAAATCTATTTATACTATTTCAGAAAAAAAAATTTACGGGCATGATTCACTTTTAAAATTCTCAGGGCACTCGTGTTTATTAAAGATCGGCCCAAGTTGGGTAGCCAGTTTGTACCAATCGGAATGTAAGTGAAGATCGAATCTAACCGCAAAAACAATATCTGCACTACAAGGGCGCCATCTAGGCATTTGAACCTAGAAAAATTTATAAAGTAGGCAGATACGCGCTGTTAAGATTCCACTTTATTTAAATATTCCGATCGTTAGCCCAAGTCACTAGCTCAGTGGAGACGCAGAGATAAAAATCTATATCTTAATTTCTATCTTAAATATCAAAGAGTAAAAGCCACTGCCAGAAATTAACATATAAAAATATTTATTTACGCACATATAAAATAATATTTAAATTTTGAGGAATAAGTTTAACATTTTAGATTTTTATATTAACTTTTAATTTTACATTTAACTAAGTTTCAATGAGTTTAATTATTATTTAGATAGTCAAGTATGAATAGACTACATAGATCTGCATTTGAAAAGAAAATATTCTTCCCTGATTTAACCTTAGGCAACAAATTTCGCAACCAAATTGGCGCCAATCCATCTGATACATTCATGTATTCAATGTAGCATGATACGACAACACAAAATACTATATTGTCAGGAATGTACATCTGAACAATAAGTAGAAATAGAGAAGACATTGACTCTCTACCAACAGGAACGTGACATCTGTTGGCAAGTAGAACAATAAACAAAAAACTCCATAGGAATGGACTGCGGTCTTCTGCTGACTTACAAACCCATCCATAGGCAAATAGAGGGTGTGTGGCGTATATCTATAATCCTGCCCATAGCGGACCTCATACTACATCTACTAATTACACAAATATATCCAATCCATTGAACCAATTCAACTACGAAATGAATAACCTAAGATTACCCTCCCTTAATACAACTTTACAAAACTATATAGCCATTCACGCCCGACTTAATTTTAACATTTAAATATGTTCGCACAGATTTGTTTAAAAATGTTGGGTATAGATCGATTACATAGATTCCACGATCAAAAACATTTCAAAATAAACATAAACGATCAAAATACAAAATTATTGATACCGACAATCGCAGAGGGAAACTTATAAGTAACCCAATAGTATTCACCATAAGATACTTGCGTTGTCACCAATAACTTAAAAGACATCCGAATAAATACATTTTAGATACTCACCGTAAGGTATCATTATTTATCGAATGTCTATATATTTTGATCAAATATGAAAACCAAAATATAATTAACCGCAAACGAATCCATGCAAGCGTCTATAAACAACTTAAATTTCATACATTTAACTAATCTTTACAATAAGAAAAAAAAATGGAAATGATGTTTATCAATCGGAAAACATATAAAATTAAACAGTATTAATTTGATTTAAAAACTTACAAAAGTCAGATAAGAGTCCGTTTTAACATTTCAGTTGGCTTGTTTATCAATTTGTAAAACTTGATGAAAGTTCTTAATTGATTTTCACAATTGTTCATTTCATATAGCTTATGGTAGAAGAGTCCAGGTTTATGCTTTTAATTCCCCCGATGCCTCCGTTGGAAGGTAATGTTCTGGAGATGGCAATAGCTGGTTCAAGGTATCACAGTCTTTTCATTTTTTTTTTTATGGAGAGTGTGGTATGTGCGTCATACCCCATCTCTCAAACACACAACGCTGGAACTGCCCAGAAAAAACTGTATTTCCCTTTTTATATTATCCACAAGGATTCAATGAACAAAACGTCACTAGTCTATCACTTTCGTTAGGGCCTGAGCCAAGGCTTAGTGCTTCCATTGGTCAAGCTAAAATTTCTTTCTTCTCTTATCTAACTTTTCATCTGACTTTTTAATTACACAGCTTTTAGATAATTAATAAACAATCATTTCCATTTATAGTTTACAGGAATTAATTAATACCTGTTTTTACTTTAACTTACGTTATTTTTTTATTAAAATATTTTTATATTTCAATCTGGTATTTTTTTATTAAAAAAAATACGTTCAGATACTTTTTTTTTTTTTTTGTTTATGAAAAAAAATATTTTTAAAGCTTAGCATCTGTGCGAATGTATATACGTATAACAAACATTTTTAATTTTAGCATTTAGTTTTTTACTCTTATTTGCGAACTTTTAAGTTTTTATTTTAAATTAATGTAATGACATATTTATGTATCGTTACAATATATACAAACAAACCTTCCCATAATTCACTACAAATTCCACATTTTCTTATTATCAAAAGAAGTCTTCATAAGATTGATAGCCTCAGAATCAAGGAGTTTTATCATCAAAGTCTCCTTTATTCTTCTTTTTAACTCATTCTTTTCATAAAAAAAACCCAAGCATTGTTAAACAATATTCTATGACCTGTATTCAATTCATGAATATATAAAGCTGAGTTAAGATATCTATGTTTAACCCTACTTATATGAATCTTAACCCTTTCATTAAGGCTAAATTTACTCTGACCTACATAAAATTTACCACAACTACATGGAATTTTATAACAATACCAGGAATAGACCTACTATCAATAGACTGCTTTGAACCATTAAGTAATGAATTCAAATCAGAACCTTTCCTCCATGCAACCTTCATTCCACCTAACAAATGACTATTCCTATAAACCAAATTATAAATTGATGCTTTAAATGGTAAAGACATATAATCATCATCCTTACCAATAAAATTCTTATCATCCAAATCACGACTATAAACATTATTATTAAATACAACTTTTTTAATAAAATCATGATTATAACCCAATTCTACATATTCAGCAGCAAATTGACTTCTTTGAATATCAGCATCATTATTAAAATTATTAAGCCTTCTATTCCGACAACAAAAATTCAACAAAGACATTTTTTATGTATAAAAGGCTGATAACTATCAGGCCTAATCATATTTCTCAAATTTTTAGATTTTATAAAATGACTACAAAACAAAACATCATTAACCTTCTCAACATTTAAATCTAAAAACTTTAATTTTACAAAATCAAAACTACCCCCCTCAATTGTAAACTTAATACTAGAATCAAAACCATTCAATGCACATAAAAACTCTTCTAATTTCTCTTTCTGAATAACAAACAAACAATCATCAACGTACCTAAAAAATAATTTAATAGAACATGAACACATATTAATAATACTACACTCCAAATAATCAATATAGACAGCACACATCAATGGAGAAATGACATAACCAATACCCCAACCTTCTCTAATCTTATAAAACACATCATTAGACATAAAATACATTGAATCCTCTAACAGCAAAAGCAAATCATGAAAAACCTTAATCTTATCTGCAGAAAAACATACTAATTTTTTTTTAAAATTGAAAGAAAAACATCAATACTTTTTAATCTATTAACCGATTGATACAATGTCTAAACTACCAAAAACACAATCATCATCCAAAACAAAACCATTTATTTTCTAAAAGACTCAAAAGAAGAAGAAACACAAAATTGACCCAATTTTATATAATCCTTAAAATATCTTATAATAAATTTTGATATTTTATAAACAATTTCTCCTGTAAAATCAAAAATACATCTCAAAGGAAAATTATCTTTAAGAGACTTCAAATTAAAGAAAACCTTTGGAGTCACAAAATTGTTACCCTAGTGATTTTGTGGCTCCAAAGGTTTTCTTTAATTTGAAGTCTCATAAAGATAATTTTCCTTTGAGATGTATTTTTGATTTTACAGGAGGAATTGTTTATAAAATATCAAAATTTATTATAAGATATTTTAAGGATTATATAAAATTGGGTCAATTTTGTGTTTCTTCTTTTTTTGAGGCTTTTAAGAAAATAAATGGTTTTGTTTTGGATGATGATTGTGTTTTTGGTAGTTTAGACATTGAAAATATGTATCAATCGGTTAATAGATTAAAAAGTATTGATGTTTTTCTTTCAATTTAAAAAAAATTAGAATGTTTTTCTGCAGATAAGATTAAGGTTTTTCATGATTTGCTTTTGCTGTTAGAGGATTCAATGTATTTTATGTCTAATGATGTGTTTTATAAGATTAGAGAAGGTTGGGTTATTGGTTATGTCATTTCTCCATTGATGTGTGCTGTCTATATTGATTATTTAGAGTGTAGTATTATTAATATGTTTTCATGTTCTATTAAATTATTTGTTAGATATGTTGATGATTGTTTGTTTGTTATTCAGAAAGAGAAATTAGAAGAGTTTTTATGTGCATTGACTGGTTTTGATTCTAGTATTAAGTTTACAATTGAGGGGCATGGTTTTGATTTTGTAAAATTAAAGTTTTTAGATTTAAATGTTGAGAAGGTTAATGATGTTTTGTTTTGTAGTCATTTTATAAAACCTAAAAATTTGAGAAATATGATTAGGCCTGATAGTTATCAGCCTTTTATACATAAAAAAATGTCTTTGTTGAATTTTTGTTGTCGGAATAGAAGGCTTAATAATTTTAATAATGATGCTGATATTTAAAGAAGTCAATTTGCTGCTGAATATGTAGAATTGGGTTATAATCATGATTTTATTAAAAAAGTGGTATTTAATAATAATGTTTATAGTCGTGATTTGGATGTTAAGAATTTTGTTGGTAAGGATGATGATTATATGTCTTTACCATTTAAAGCATCAATTTATAATTTGGTTTATAGGAATAGTCATTTGTTAGGTGGAATGAAGGTTGCATGGAGGAAAGGTTCTGATTTGAATTCATTACTTAATGGTTCAAAGCAGTCTATTTATAGTAGGTCTATTCCTGGTATTGTTTATAAAATTTCATGTAGTTGTGGTAAATTTTATGTAGGTCAGAGTAAATTTAGCCTTAATGAAAGGGTTAAGGTTCATATAAGTAGGGTTAAACATAGGTATCTTAACTCAGCTTTATATATTCATGAATTGAATACAGGTCATAGAATATTGTTTAACAATGCTTCGGTTATTTTTTATGAAAAGAATGAGTTAAAAAGAAGAATAAAGAAAACTCCTTGATTCTGAGGCTATCAATCTTATGAAGACTTCTTTTGATATTAAGGAAAGGTGGAATTTGTAGTGAATTATGGGAAGGTTTGTTTGTATATATATATATATATATATATATATATATGTTTTCCTTTAGATTGATTTTCACTTGAGAAGGTCTATTTGTAGTAGATGAAACCATGGTTGTGTAACGATTTTGGTAAAATTTTTAAAATTTAATCTAGTATTGTATTGTTTTATGGTTTTGCATATATATATTCTTTTGTTTGAAGTTCAGAATTTATCTCTTAAAAGAGGCCATTGCTGTTATATATATATATATAGAGAGAGAGAGCTGTTATATATATAGAGAGAGAGAGAGAGAGAGAGATACAGATAATAGAATTGGCTCTTGTGAATTAGTCCTTCATCTAAAAAACCTTATATAAGAGCCAATTATATTCTACCTTTGTATTATCATAGCACATAATTAAATATTTGATATAAATTATATCATAATTAAACAATGACTGAAAAGAGGTTGCTTGCACAAACTTATTTACAATAAGATATGTATTTCAATACATATTTATATACTTGGAATTTAGATATAATTATAAGAGATATGATTATAAAGGATATGTAATTATAAGGGATATCAAGCTCCCTTTAACTATCCAAATGAATACATATGATTACATACGAAAAAGAATAATAAACTTCAATTTACTTATTTTGTGGTGAACCAGTACTAATCAGTTGGTCCAGAACATTATCTCAACACCACACACACACACACACACACACACACACACACACATATATATATATATATATATACATATATATATATATATATATATATAAGTGCTTGATTTACATTACCATAGCAAATCATGAAACTTAAATGGACAGGCTTCAATATGCTACACTCTGCAACTATTCACCATCCATACCATTGAAAATTGGATGATGGAACACCCAAATTTCTTATTGATGCCAATATTATTGTTATGCCCATGTTCACTTTAAGTCACCCTGCTCCCTCAGCTATACGACCTTGTCCAATTAAATACACAAAAAAAGCAATAAACAAGATATGGCCTGAATGTGTAATAGTTTAATACAAGTAAAATTTATATACTTTGAGTGGTATAATTATAAGGGATTTGAACACAGACTTTCAAGACCTTTCAGCTATCCACTCTATATTCTACAACATATACAAATATCCACATGCATCTGAAAATAATTAATGATCTCCAATATTCAAGCACTGATTATATATATATATATGTGTGTGTGTGTGTGTGTGAGAGAGAGAGAGAGAGAGAGATGTTGATGATCTGTGTGTGAGAGAGAGAGAGAGAGAGAGATGTTGATGATCTGGACCAACTGATGGGCGTTAGTTCAGAATGAAATATATCAGGATCATTAATTTTTTGCACATACGTGTGGACATGTGAATGTTTTTGCAGGTAATACAGTGGATTGCTGAAGGGAGCTTAAAAGTCTGAGTTTAAATTTCTTTTAATTACAATAAGATAAACAATTATTTATTCATATGTATATATAAATCGTTTCACTGCTTCATCTTAAACTAAATTAAATCAAATGCATTCTTCTAAAAAAGTTTTATTCCTACACAATTCGTAATGTAGACTGCCAAAAAAGTTCAAAATCTAAAGTTGAGTAAATAAAATTAAGTTTTTATTATTATAAATATTATTAATATTATTATTAATCATTTATAATTTTAGACCGTATGGTAGACGTAAATAAATTACATTACAATTATTATTATAATAAACTATTATCATTGGAAAATAACCATCACTTTGTGTGGATGTTTAATTTTGTTAGATAATAATAAAATATATACTATAATGAAATATATAGATGAATCTATAAAAACATTTTCTAACTATATTTCCATAAAAAAATAGTATATAAATTCAAACGTATAAATTTTAAATATCTACAAATATACATTCACACATACTGTTAAATATAAATAACCATTTTTATCAACACTGAAATTTGTAATTAATTAAATATTCATAAAGAATCTTTAATGTTTTTTAAACTTAAAATGCTACCTATAAGTAGAAAAACGAATCAATCTCTGCATGATATATATATTTCAAACTAGAAGTGTTTAATAATCTATTAACATTGCATTGTAATTTCTATTTGAATATCAAGCTTTAACATTGAAATTACCCTACATTTAATATATACTTTATCATAATGGCATAGGATGAATATACAAGGCAGATCTATAGGAAATATATATATATATATATATATATATATATATATATATATGTGTGTGTGTGTGTAAATTATTAATCAATGTCTATATTCCAATTATAATAAAATATATATAATTATTCAAAATAATACAATAATTAATACAGAAAAAAATATTTTAAAAACAAATATATACCATCATTTAATAGAAGTACTTTTGACTATCTATGTAGTCATTATCAACTAGATACAAATTGTATTACAAAAAAAAAAAAAAAACAATACAAATGTATACGAAAAGAAATATGTTATACATCAATTTTCCCACAATTAATTAATTTTTATATTAGCAGCCTCTCTATTTATCAAATTTTTGCTTTTCATTTTTTATTAACATAGCCTCTTTAATTTTATGTTTATTATTATTTTTTTCAATATACAAAATCTTAACTTTATTAAAATCGAAAACAAAAACATAATTACATGTTATATTATGATGAAAAAAATACTGAAGGTGAAATACATCATTTCTAACATTCACTTGTCTTGATTTTTGTACTTGTTTATATAACAACCAATGCTATTGTGATCTTTTCTCCAATGTACACCAAGATTTACTTTTATATGCCTTTCCACAAACACACAGCCATTTATATATTGCACAACCTTGATTTAAATTACTACATCTATTTTTTTAATTATCTATCAATCTATTTAAATTAGGAGAGTATAAAATGTGATTCTACATATATATTTATATATCTGTTTTATTACAAATAAATGCAATTGATATCCAAGTATATTTCATTTTATCAATACTTACAGCACTTAAAATATTACCATTATTATTAAACTTAGTAACAATATTATAAATTAATTTATGATTATATCCAATATTTAATAAATCCATAGTAAATATATTTATGTTACTTATTTTATCAGAATTATATTTACAAAATTATTATTCCTAAATAAAAATGATTTTAAACCACATAATTTATGTACTATTGGCACATTTGAATGATAAGGAATATATCCTCTTGTTTCAATATCGTTTATTACCATACAATAATCTAATTTATTTTTATTATGAATAATTTTAATATCCAAATATTGAATTGTCATTTTTTCTTCAAAAGATTTACTCCATTTTAAACCTTCTAAACTATTTAATTCATTAAATAATAAATTTATAACATCTAGACTTCCACAAACAAAAACATCATCAACATATGTGTAATAAATTTTAATACCTTGGTAATATATATTATTAAGAATTATATCTTCTAATCTTGATATTACAAAACTACATATTTGTGAAACTACAGAAAGACTCAGAGGTCAACCATTATCCATTTTATAACAATTTTCCTTAAACATAGCATATATATTTTTACCAATAAAATATAACACATCATTTACAAATTTTACTTTCTTAACATCAAAGCATCTAATATATGTTTTATAGATTTTAATCTATCTATTGATCCATACATCTCACATATATTAAATGCACAAATACTATCATTTTCATTAATATTAATATTATGAATTTTCTTTACAAAATCAAATGATGAACTAATAGTATATTTTCCTAATCCAAGAACATCTTTTAATAATATTTCTACAAATCTACAAGTTTCATAATAAAATGATCCACCAAAGTAAATCATTAATCTTAAAGGTTTATCTTGTTTATGTAGTTTAATATTCGAAAAAAATCTATTAAATTATGGTATATATTTGTTTTTAAAATATTTTTTACTGTATTAATTATTGTATTGTTTTGATATATATATATATATATATATTGTACCGGACATGCAATCTATTCACATCACATGGAAAATTTTCTTTACTGTGATCAGAATGGATGATGATGATGGTTTGTGCTGACTAGACTCAGGGAGAAACAAAAAATCTTAACAATTGTTTAGACAATTGGGAAATAAAAGCACAAAGACAAACATCCGCCAAATTAAGTTAAACATTTTTTTAAAAATTTATTTAATAGAAAAATAACTTGTAAGTAAAAGTTTATACAATAACAGATAGGGTTATATCAGGTGTGTCCCAGAAAGATGAAAATTCAATGCTCTGGCAGACAGACTGATATTTTAATAACGAATTATAAAGGGAGGGAGCACATTTCTTTCAGCAGAGAATTCACCTAAACATTGGTTTTCCCATTCATAGATATGAAAACAATACTTTCTTGAAATAAATCAATGAAACCAGCACCAGCAGGCTTTTCTAGGCCCAAAAAACGTGTTGGGCCCAAGAATGTCATATGCTGGTAGAAGCTACATCTAATACTACATTTAAAGTAAAGATGATTGATTTACCCCCAAAACAAACAAAAAATATGTTTTAGAGTGAAAGAAAAACAAACAATTAATTAGTGAATCCCCAACCAAACGCTTGGCCAAAACTAATAATAATTAAAGGTTTCAATAGGAGACAAGTAAAACATTAGAAAACCAGTTACATCTGCCCCAGCATTTAAAGAAAATGAATTACAAATAATTATAATTAAGAAATAAATTTATGAAACAAGTTCTGAGTCCACACTCTGATAAATTTAAAGCCACATGTAAATACAAAAATAAATCTAGAAAGCTAAATGTAAATGTTCCTAGATTTTTATAAGTTAGTTTATTGGAGAGTCTTTATGAGTAAAAAAACAGTAACTTATGGCATTAAATACATTAGCAAAAGAAACACTCTTCTACCGGTAATTTACAAAAGGATAAATATTACCTTCTTGCTGGTGACTTATAAAATTAGAAAGACAACAATTCCAGTTTTCGATTTCAGAGATATAAGAAAAGAAGAAACGAAATCTCCACATATGGAAAACTAGGATAATAAATACGAAAAGTCACCAGCCAAAAGATTTTGGTGGTTTGCAAAAGCGCAAACACAATATTTAAAAATCAATTATTGGATACTAAAATAATTACAGGTGAGCATTTAAAAATATACAAGGATGCTAAAGCATTTAAAAAAATGTTAGGCATAAAAATACTAGGTCACTCATCACTCTCCAATAAACAAAATTGAAATCAAACTTGGAATCTTAAAACTAAGATTCCAAGACACATGGAAAAGTACAATAAAAGAGAATAAATACAACTAATAAATATGAGGTTAAATATTACTTTAGATTACAGGTTCATTCAACTGAGCAGAGATTTAACTAAAATAATTTACCCTGGAAAGAATAAAAGAAAATTTTACCTTACAGTAAAGCACAGTTCGCATAGAGAGTGCATGTTTATTTTAGTTCATTTTCAAGTCCTTTAACAGTAGCAAGGTAGAGGCAGTGTCTATTTTAGATGTTCATGGCAGGATTAAAGAAGAGTTGTCAGGCATGGGTCCATCTTTTGAGTTAAGCTAGCAACACAGATTGTTGGTTCTAAAATATATAGCAGTATATTTTGGCATCCCCAAGAAAGCAAAATTGTTTTAGTAACTGCAAATTTTACTTTTAAAGAAATTAAATGTCCAAACTGCTAATGGTACAAATGTTGAATGAGGTTAATCCAAAAGGAATATAATAAGACAAACCAAGACTCTGATGGAGTATATGCTTGGTCAAGCCTCTCTAGAATAGAATAGAATAGAATAGAATAGAATAACCCATGAAATTTTTGGTGTTATTTATACCTCCACTCGATTTCCCACATAAACTAGCCTTGTTGTTGATTTCTACACCTCAGGGCAGAGGCAAATCTTAATCTCCTGCTCAATCTAATAAAGAATTCTATCCAGGGATTATTTTGAACAAAAACAATAACATAAAATTAAACCTCTGCTTTTAGAATGAGTACAAATGATAAAAGAAAAGCAACAGGAATGTAATTAGCAAGCTTGCTTGTTATAAATCAAATTGATTAAAAATAAAAACAAGCGGTATCAGAAAACTATTTTAAAATCAATTTTCTATAATTACTAAAAAAACATTTTAAACACAAATGAGTATGTGTATTAACCCTTTAACCGCTAATTATATTATTGGTTGTATGAGGTAAAAATCATATCTTTTAATTGGCCAACTCACAAACTGAAGACAAATCCTATTGTTAAAACATATTCGCCTATAATATTAAATTCAACTCAGATACGTTTATAAAAAGTATATTACTAATTTTTCAGGTTATGAAAGAGAACAAAAGTTCTTTCAAAAATAAATTGCTATTTATTTATTATAAAATATATTCAATTTTGGCAAATATAAAGCAAATGTCTAAACAAAAAAGTGCTGACGCAAACGCTTTTTTTCAATTTTACGTTACGAAAAAGTAAAGATTTCTTTTTGCTAAATCTTAAATATTTTTACTAAAATCTTCAATATTTTTCGAAAATAATTTTGTTTTTTTAGTATATTTTTTAAAAAACTATTTTAATTTCTCATTTTATATTTTTTTAATACTTAAATTACATTCGAAATGAAAATCTCAGCGTTTTTCTTTATTTTCTTTGATCAGGTGGTTTCTTTGTTCTTTCCAGCCAATCAGAATGTCTTTTTCAGCTGAGAGACAGCTGACAGCCAATCACCAACTAGGTTCTTCTTTGTTTAGTTTTAAATGCGGTTTTTTTAATTTTTTACTTGTAAAATAATTCGGAAGAGGGCACCATCTTACAGAACTTTTAAAAACCTAATCAATAACTGTCAAATGAATATTCTACCATTAAAACTACCAGAATTAGAGTGATGTCAGATGTCAATGAGATGCCTCGTAAGAGGCGGTTAAAGTTAATACACACACTCTTTTTAAATAATTAAAACCTTTTTTTAACTTTAGAACCTTAACGAAATTAAAAGTTTTTAATTTTGTCAGTAAAACCCTTGAATCGGAAATCCATCAGATTCAATATATATTTAAAGTAAAACAATTTTATAAATGCTAAAATACATATGATATTAAGTGCTAATATTTTCTATCTTTATAAACATTTCCTATCAATAAAAAATATCAACCAATATATGTAGGACATCACCAATTTTAGTTAAAGTATGCACTATATTTTTTTCTTTTACTATCTAAACAAAATCTCTAATTAGCAAAATACCTAATAGACATCTCTCTGATTTTCACATTACTTCATCTCCACATTATTATGTAGTAGGAATATATTTTGACAATTATAAACATAATATAAATGTAGAAAATAATAATGGTCTAATATAATTCATATCTTCTTAAATGAAAATGCACTATCTATTTAATAATATCACTTCAAGATCTCACTCAAATTTTAGAAGAAATATTTTTATAATAATATTTAAAGCAACATTTACAATTTCAAAGTAAATATTTGCCATATAAAATATTTATGTTATACACAACATAAGATAATTAATAAACATATACTATTTTTTGGTATGTGTATAAATGTGATTATGTATATATGTGCAATTATAAATAATTATTTAAATGAGTTTTGCTGTAACAAAGATTACTCAGTAAATTTATAATAATAATGCAGTAAGCAAATTAAACATAATGATAATAAACTTTGGATATCACTTAACAACCAAGAAACACAATAAGTAAATCACTGGATAAAAAAGATTTTCTATTTCATTCTTTTATAAAAACTAGAGACTTTTAGATATAAATATTATCCACTTCAAAAAAAAAAATTCATAATGGTAAAAACCTTTGTATTATAAGGAATGGTAAAAGATGCATTCATTAAAAAAGAATGAATAAATAAAAGTCCTGGAAATAGATAATAGGGGGGGGGAGTTTATATTTGCTTTGAAAACTTCTGAAATTCAAATCACATCATAGTTACACCTGGAATGCATTAGTAAGGTACCTTAAAAGAATATATTTACATACAAAATATTTTATATATGTATACAATTTTATTAAAATTGAATGTAAAACCGCTTATAAACAATGCTTGTAAATTGCCTTTTAAACAAAACAACATTAGTAATAAGATATTGGATATACTTATTAATGGCAATGAAATTAAAATATCAAATATTAATTTCTAAAATATTTAACATTATGTTCAGAAAATATCTGTGATGGAATTATACATATGTTTCCAGAATTTTAATGAATATATTTAATATTTGTGCAAACCTAATGCCTGAGGATAATATTTTATTGTAGTGGAATATATCTTATGGTTATCTTTTAGAAATATACATATCATAACAGGGTTAAACAATCCTTTCAAAGAAATGCAAGTAGTTTAGATGATTCATATATCTCTATATCTATTGCTAAAGACTGAAGTTATAAAATGTTGAATCATATAAAACTATCTCATAAGGATTAATCAAATAAAAAAAATACTAACAGCAATATCACCTAGTTACTCTTTAAGAATAAAATGTGAATAGTTATTGTAGTTCAAATCTTTTATGAACTGATATAAATTAATATGCACTGGAACCCTTTAATTGCTCATGTATGAGTAGAAATTACATGTTTAATTATTTCTTCAGCTTTAAATCTTTTCAACTGCTTTTATTTAGCCGGTTAATAATATGTACATGTTATAGATAGGAATAAACTTTTTTTTGATGTGTATATAAATTGAAGGAAAAATTTGATAATTAGTCGTATCACCATCAAATAGTAATTCTATATTTATTTAACTTATTTAGATTTCATTTCACTCCAAATCTGAATAAGTCATAAAATTATATAAACTTCATATATTTACTAAAAGAGAGTAATAACATATTTTCCATTAATTTCAAATTTGTCATTTGTCTAACATTATTAGTGATTAATACGTTAAATAAACACCATATAATATATTTATTAGGTCATATTTTATTAAGAGTTCTTGTATATTATTATAACTCAACATAAATAAAGTGCTATTATTATTATTATTATTATTATTATTATTATTATTATTATTATTATTATTATTATTATTATTATTATTATTATTATTATTATTATTATTATTATTATTATTATTATTATTATTATTATTATTATTATTATTATTATTATTATTATTATTATTATTATTAATAATAATAATAATAATAATAATTTATAGTCATGAATTTTGTTTACTTTAGTTAAACAAGGCCTATAAATAGACGTTGATCTTTAAGTGTATAATTTATATAATTTTATCTTTACATTTATTTAGATCAAATAAAGATTAGAGTATTATTTTATGAAATCTTATTCCATATATATCAGAGCTAGAATTCCTATGATTTTATGTATCTTTCAAACATGTAATTGTATAGATCGTACGACTTGGGAAATCAAATTAAATTTTACCAAAGTCAATTGCCTGAGAAAAGCCTAAATTCAAAATTGCATTCAATAGAAATTCTATTATTTGTGCATTATATATATTCTAATCTTCAATCTCGTGCATCTTCACTTCCAAATAGTATATAGTATAAAATAAAACGGGTTCTATCTCAGTTAATAATTAATAACTAAAATATTCAGTATTAAAATTAAAATATTTCACTAACTCAAATTTAAAATATGAATAAGGTTCAGTTTATAAAATAAATTAAATAAATATTTAATATTTTCATGAGACTTGAAGTGAAAATACAGGTGACAAGATAGATTACATTGAGCCAATATCCTACAGGATACTACCTCAATGGCATAAGAACACTATCCCCCCTTATTACGATTTCAAATAACAAACTCATAGTATTCTTACGACTTTAATAACTTCTACTCACTAAGATTAAACTAATAACTAAATCTTAATCTTCTATTTAATAATAATCTAGCTCGATAAAATAATCTCAGGTTCATAAAATTTATTCTAAGTTAATTTTAAAATACGGTAGCAAAATATGAGAAGGGATTTTATGTCATAATCTACTACACTTAAGCTAATAATAATAAATAACAATAATAATAGTCTTCATGTAATGATATAATAAATACGTGGTAGCATTTTAATAATCTGACAAACAAAATATGTGTGGCAAGAGATAGCATATAATTTAATATAATATTGTGATAACTGATTTATGACCAATAAATAATGTAAGATTATGATTATTTAATTATAATGAATACCAATAAAATATTTAAATTCTTAAATAATTCTCTATTTATCTTTTTGTGCAAAATTATATATTTGTTTCAGTTATTATGCATATATCGTGTTCTCATGCAGCGATGTGGAGAAACAAATAACTTTGACACAAAATTTTTTAAATAACAAAATTTTACAAATTTATTACTAACAATAAATAACTAAACAATTTATTTACATTATTTACAGTGGATATCCTTAACCTTTTTTTTTTACTTTACAGTTTGATTTACGAGTTATAAAAAAAATAATTTATATTTCAATCATGTCTGTATTTAGATTTAGGACAAAATTAAAAAAAAAAAATGTTATTATTTGGTTTCTCATCATGGTTAACTTATTACAAGTATATTTATCTACTTTATTAGCAACAGCGTTTTATCCTTAATATTATTAAACTATCTTATTTTTAAAAAAAATTCATATTTAGAACAAACATTCTATAGAAAACAAAATTTTATAATGAGTATGGATTTCTCAAAATATTAAAAAAAAAAAAAAAGTTCATCTTGCAAAGTCAAAGATGTTACACAAACTATTATCCAAAATTCAGTACTAGATTTTAGTATTTATCACACAATGTTTACTAATCATAATATATTATTCTTTAAGCCTTACTTTAGTATGATATAAGTTTAATCATTAATATCAATAAACAAAAAAAAATATAATATGCATATTGTTTACATAATTTACTTTGTACTATTGTATTTTAAAATATGTAATATTTATTTTCTCTTAAAAAAATAATACTAAAGCATTTAAAATTATTATCACTTTAAAAAAATATATTTGTTTAGATGCTTTATTTTAAAAAAAATATATTTCATTTCTGAAATAAAATTCAAAACATAGTCTATGATTCTTTTCTTTTCTTAGGATACTTTGGATCTTCAATTTTAAGTTATAATATTCTGCTCCTTAGATCCATCACACATTCTCAATTAGGATGTTTGAATTTCTTACCAAGAAAGTCAATGTATTCACATATTCTTAGATAATCAATTATTTTTCATTAATAAAGTTATTTTTGAAACTAAGCAAATAAACTAATCTTATCCAAAAAACGATAGCATAACCTAGGTTGTAAATTATTTATCATTTCTCTTAAACATATCTTACTGAACGATGCAGTTACATGAAATAAAGATAGCGAAAACAGATGCATAGGATTAAGGAAGAAAGCTAGAGTATTACTCTTAACATATCTCAAAATCATGGTACAGTGCAAAAAGGTAGGACATTTATATGCCTAATATCCTCTAGTGCAGGGACAATGTTAAAGCTATTTCTTCAGCTTTATTAGAACATCAAATATTTAAAGAAATATAAACACTGTCCAATAAAATGTGTATCAGTCATAGGGCTTTGTTAACTATGCTGATAACCATATAAAGACTAAACATTATTCCCATTTTTTATCATATCCTATTTTAAATATACATCATCTTGGTTTCCTGCTAACTATAGTACTTCCAAGCCACTATCTCAACATTATTTCTCAAGATTTTTCTACATCTTAGAAATAACTGTCTGCATTTACAAAACAATAAATAAAATTCATTAATAGTTAAACAATCTAGCTATCCCATAAGAAAAGTTACTTACTTCATTGCTCTGTATGTTTAATCATATACAATCTACTTACACAATATTTTGAATATCCAATGACATGAAAATTTTAAAAGAATCACATAATTATTTGTTATGTTGGATTATATCTCTAAATAAAAAAAAATAAAAAAAAAAAATTGTCGTATGCATATTTTCAAATCAATCCTATCTCATAATGTTTTTTAAAATGTTGTATAAAAATGTGTTACATAAAATAAAAATAAAAAACTTTTACACTTCATTCTTCCAATTTATGGATGATCTAAAGAAAAAAAAAATATATATATATATACATTATAAATTATCGATAGTTATTATTATTACCAATAACCTTTATCTAGTCATCGTGTTCAGTAGGCTTTTCTTTATCCACTTGAGCATTGCAGATATAAAAAAAAATTCACACCCATGCACTTTATATTAAAATATTTTTAGCTAAATTATTAGATTGTTATATTATAAAATTTTAATATTAATAAATTAATGTTTTTATGTTTTTTCCTAATCTTATATAAAATTTTAGATTTAAACTAGGTTAACAAAATAAAAAAATCAAAACTATAGTTACATATTTTCTTGACGATAGTTCCTGATAAATCCAAAATGCTTATTATTTTCTCTAGAGTTTTTTAAAAATGTTCTCCAAGTGCGTTAAAGTTTAAAACAAAAATAATTATTAATCCATATAATAAAATTTAGAAAATAATCTTTGGTTTTAATATTTTTAGGATGATAATATTAATTAATCCCATGAAGCTTCTTAATCTTCTCTACCAATATTCTCTGCGGATCCGATGCATCAATACATCTTATTTAACTTTAAAATATTCGATGAACTTTTAAGTACTATTTGTATTTCCATGGATCTATTTTTTTTTTATTCATCTATGTGTTCACTTTTTATCTATGCTTCCTTCTTGATATATTTAAACTTTCGTTTGGTATTTTGTTATAAATCTCTTTTAAAATAAAAACTTCAAATACTTTTGAACAAATCTTTTCCAAGTACATTTTAAATAATTCGAAGAACAGATATTTTAATACCAAAATGCTTCTGTAACATATTTTCCTGGGTTCTTTCTTAAATTTTGCACTCAAAAATATTTTTTTAAAAAAAATGTTACCTTTAGAAAGGATATGACATTTTATTCCTTTGAATATCATACTATATCAAATAATCCATGAAATATAATTGTCTTATTACTATTTAAAATAAATCTTGGATTAGTTTATAAACAATACGTTTCCATACATTTTTAGACTCCGTATAATGTCCGAGCTGTGGTTTTTATGTACCAGAACAGTTCTTCAGTTAAATATTAATAAAGCTGTATCAATAAATATTTCAAATATTTTTACAGTATTACAATTTCTATCCATTTTATTTTGTAGTATATCCATTTTTTATTGCGTAGTTTAGGTTAAACTTTTAGATAAAATACGACTGGTAAGTACTTTAAAAATTAGAAAATCATGTTAAACGAAATTATTAAAATATTTTTAGTTTATACTCTCTTTTGCAAAAAAAAAATATTTTTAAAATTATCAATTAGTTTTTTGCAGATAAAGTTATAAGAAAGTACTAAAAAAAACTGACTAAAATAAAAGATTTAAAAAAATACTATCTTTTGATAATTATAATTTACCTCTCTCCAGTTTCAATGCATTATTAATCTCCCACTATAACTTAGTTACAACGATATTTATCGTCTGTAAGAATACCTATTCTTATTGGCCAATTCTTACTTTAGCTTGAGAAACAATTTACATATTTCCAATTTATAGTAGAATTATATTTGAAAATAAAAAAATGATGACATAATGAACCTAAAATATTATTTAAAATATTACTTTTAAATAAATTATTATTTTATTAAAACTATTTAAACATTTAAAATAACTTTTAAAACAACATTTAATAACTTATTCCATTTATCTATTCAATTTATCTATTTTTATTTAAATAAAATATTTAATTTTTATTATATCTGTATTCGTTTTTATTACATTACTTAAACATTACATATGATAGTTAACTTAGTGTTTAATACTATTTACTTTTATGACAGGCAATAATTCTATCCAATTCTATAATATAACTTTTAAAATATTTTAAACTTTGTTATTAATTCAAACAAGCAGTGTGTGATAGTATACATTAAAAAATCACATGATTAATAACTTTGACAGATGATTTTCAATCTATTTCTCTGCCTAGACTAATAAAATTGATACACTTATTATATTATATAAAATAATTATAAAAAATTTGGAAGAATAATTTAGAAAATATAGAACTAGATATAATTTTTACCATCATAAAGTTTATTTTAAAATATACTATATTAATTTTTACTATTTAAATATGATTACAAATCTAAATATAGCATTTATTAAATGATACGTTTTACACTATTAAATTCGGATTTTTAAATATACTTTTAATTAT
This sequence comes from Epiperipatus broadwayi, assembly GCA_028023455.1. NCBI lineage: Eukaryota > Metazoa > Onychophora > Udeonychophora > Euonychophora > Peripatidae > Epiperipatus > Epiperipatus broadwayi. The sequence continues at coordinate 6,375,235 of JAQFVV010006202.1, read as the reverse complement.
TTATAGCTGTGTTATTTAATATGGCCAGCTTTTACAACCATATGAAACAATATTTTAAGCTTTATATAACTATTTTTAAATGATTTTATAGACTACGTATTCTCTTTAGCTTCAAATTGTACTTTAAAGATATAATTGAGTTAATATACTTAATGTATTAAAAGAACATATTCTAAATTTAAAATTTTTTAGTAATTAACTGTTATGAATTATTGCTGACCTATAGAAAAGGGCACAATATATATATATATATATATTGTAACGGACAGATTCACTGAATAAATATCAAGGTGGTCGCATTTCACTGTAATCAGATTTTGGGTCTTCATGTAGGATGCTATGAATAAGATGATTTAATTTTAATCCAAAATTGAATCTATTTCAATGACAATAATTTAATATTAAATAGTTAATATAGACACAATTTAAACTAAATCATTCAATTTTCACCTTTATTAATTGTTCTGTTATGCCCAGAATTCAATCTCAGAGTAGGTTTTACAGTTAACTGTCTTCAGGGATTTCTATCAATTTTACAGCAATAACAATACTCAATATAATATCATTATATTTTTAAAATGTATTTCAACCAAGTTATTATAATATTAAATAAATATAATATATGTTTGTGGATATATGTATTTAACTTTATTTTGTTTCATAAAATGAATAAATAAATTAAAAACTTCTTTAAATTTAAAATAAACATTAACAAGATTTATTAATGAATAACAAATTTACTTAATAAAGCAAAAAAATTATTATAAGTGATTTACTTACATCTCTACTATTTAAAAATATTAAATAAATAATATCCTTCCAAATTTCCATAGTAGATATAAACGAATTTTTATAATTTATAAAAATAAAATTATAAAAATGCTAAACTAGTCAATCATAATTTAATATATAGGCAAATAAATAATAATATCATATTATACAATCCATATGAGAGAATTCCAACTTCATGTGACCATTCCTATGTAAAATCATCATTAAGTAATATAAAATCTTCCATACAAGATATTAGTCATGTAAATTAATTAGAAATAATAACAAACAAACATCATCATATTAATTTAGTAACAACAATGTTCTGTCATATCACAAATAAATCCAATATGAAGAACGATAAAATCTTACCTTCATATTAAGTTTACTTTTATATCTCAGTTCAGAACTCAGTCAAGTCACTTTCATAAAAGTCCTAAATTTAATTAAATCTATAATAAAAAATATTTGAGTTCATGATCTTCTATTCCTCTTCATTTAGACTTTCTTAAATGATTTATTCTTAGGGCAAAAGATTTTAGTACCAAAGGAAATAAAATTAAATGTTTTTAAATGGCAATCCATGAAGACGATATGATATAATAAAAGTTCATATTGGTGTCCATTTCATGAAGTAATGTCCTTTAAGAATAATGTTTTTTATTCATTGGTCATCAATCATCAGTAAAACAATGAAGGCATCCACTTATGTGTAAACATTATTCTTGCATGATGTTAAAATCTTCCAAAAATGATTTCATTATCAATTGGAGTTTCATTTAAATTATATAGACTGAATTTATATAACTTTAGGCATTTCAATAGGAATAAGTAATTATATTTATCTTCAGTTAAAACAATAGCATTATATCGTATGCCAAATGATGTTTAATCATGACACATTTTTATAGATATAATATTCTTAAACTAATTTTGATTTAAATATAAAAATATTTTCTGAAGAAGTTTATCTGTTCAGAATTCCAATTTAGAATGATTTTATAAGCTATTCTTATTAATAAAATAAAAATATATATAATTTCATTTTGAAAATATGAATAATATTACTAAAGATAAATTTATTTACTTTTCTATTTGAATGATATTAGAGTTTCTCTTGAATAAAATGTTTATTGATAAATGAATCATTCAAATTATTGATCTATCTTTTAAAAGTATTTTTTATTTGAACACAGTAAAATTATTATACATAGTGGCTAGTACATTGACAAAAGATAGATTTCTTAAAAAAATTATCTGATTCAGTATTTATAGGAGAATCAACGTCTGGTAGCAGGTACTGCATATATCATTTGGTTTTTATGAATTTTACATTCTACAATTATTACTTATATTAATAATCAATAATTAAATTTAATTTCATTTTTTTGTATTAGTTGCTAGGCTGTGACTTCACCTTAATGTTATCTTTGTGTTAATGTCTTGGTTAATGAATTTTATTACTTTAAACAATAGTTTTATATAAATGAATGAAAAATAATTATTTTTAATTGTATTAATATTATTAAAACAAATATATAAAGAATAATAATCTATATAGTAATCATATTATGTAATAGTTTTACATATTCTCACAATATAGAGGCTATGTGGGTCAGTCTAATTAATAGACGAATAAATGTCAGAATTAAGGAACATAGAAATGCTTTTAATCAAAAAATTATCACATCAGTTTTTACTTCCCATTTTTTAAAAATTTGTCACAAACCTGATTTTGACAATACAAAAATACTTGCTAATTTGGAAAGATATGATTTAAGAACCATGAGAGAGTCAATTGAAATATTAAAGAAACCTACTGGTTTAAATAGGGCTGATGAGGGACAGCATAATCCAGCGATGTGGAAACCTCTCATTTTATCTCTGTCTTCTAATATTAACTTAAAAATAATAGGTGAAAAAACTGAGGGAAATAAACATTTTGATAAGCCCCACATTGTGAAAGCTGAACTACTTCAAGTTGAATCTTATTTCTCATCTTGAACTCAGTCATGTTATTGTTTGAGATCTAACAATTTTTCTTTCAAAGGTTAATCTTAATAATGGTGGATGCTACTCCATTGAAATATCAGCATGTAAATATATATATATATATATATATATATATATATATATATATATATATATATATATATATATATATATATATATGTTTTCCATTTTGCTAGGGCACTACACACTAATATAAACTGCACACGAGTTGATCAAGTCATGTCGAAAAGAAGAAAGTTGTATTTCTATTTCTAAAAACATAACAATATTTCCTGATCAAACTCGGCCTATTAATTGTTGAGAATTATGCTATTGATGAAATCAGCTCTTAATTTATTTAATATGGTGCCAGGTCCTTTTATTCTAAAGAGACCACTGAAATCTGATGCCAGCACATCTCACAAATAAAAAAAAAAATACTTTTAAACTAATTGGTATTGCATCATACCGTAACGAGAATTATTTTTTTCAAGATTATTATTCCTGGGCTTATTGAAACATATTGGCAAAGGTAAATTACATTTTAAATCTTATTAAATTAATAATAAATTTAATAATAAAAAATAATAACTATTATTAATAATGCACAAATAAAAATTGGTATTAGAAATATTTTTATTTGAATAGATTAAAAAAATGTTTGAAATAAATTATTTATCAAATAAATTGTAGAGAACACACTTAATTCTGACGTGAAACATTAATAATAAAAAAATAACTGCTGAATAATTAATTACAAAGTTCTTGGTTAAATAAGAGTCTCTTGAACAATTAAATTAAAGTCTCTATCGGGATCCTATTATAAGCTTATTTTTACGAATAGTTTTTAAAATGGTTAACTTTGTCACAATCAGGATAATGAAGCATAACTTACCGGTAAGTTTTGTGAATTCAGTAGTAGATAACTATGCATAGTTTTTTGGGTAGAATGAGCTCGGCTTTTTGGTTATTATTTGATCTTGTGGTCCATTCTTCTAGTTGATCATGAAGGCTTTTCCTGGTGTACATTTTCAGGCATGATGTTCGCAGAAGCTCCAGTTTACTCTGACATGCCGAATTATTTCAGTGTAGGGCGATCCTGGATGTATTATTATTATCTAGAACTGACTAGAGAGACTAACGGAACAAGATATTCTTCAAACTGACCCCTGCCTTTTATACTAGAGGCCCAGTTTTCTAACTTCTGTGCATATCTTTTGTTTGTCAAAATATACGTTGATAATCTTATATATTCTTTATAAAATTTATGTAACAAAGTCTTTATTTTTTTTCAGCAAAATTCTGCCATCTTTAATTAGTTGAAGTATTTTTACTTTCTCTTATCTAGATTGGTAATTTATGTCTTTTGTTCTCTCCAATTCTACTTTTATTTTTAATTACATTAAAAAATACGAAATAATAATTTAACTTTCATTGTACGTTATTTTTTTAAAAAAAAAATTAGTCAAAAAAAAAAAATCTAAATTTACTTTTATTTTTTAGCTTTTACCAAATGCCAATATATTTGCAACACATATAATTAAACATTACTATATATATATATATATATATATTGTAACGGAAACGATTATTTGGAGGGTTGATTATTATTATATTTTCTTAGTTCTATTTTATTTCTATTATTTTACAACATTCATTATTTATTATACATTTTATTTTTACAGCATTTATCGTTCCTTTCATTTATATGTTTACTATCAATTTTGCTCAGCTTGGCCTCCAACTGTAATGGATATGATTTATTTAGTTTAGTTCACTGCGAATTTTTCAATCATTAATTTTTTAGTTAACGAACACCATTACAATACAAGCAGAGAGCAAATACAGATACAAATTTACTTCGTATCTGTATCCTTGACTGAACCCCGAGGCAATACATACATATTATCTTGGTGTTATTTTTCCCAATCAAGCACTCTTGGCTGCTGAACAAAGCAAACTATTTCAAGAAATTTAACAAATGTCCATCACTTGCTATTTATTTTTATAATTGGGAATTTCTCACAAACAAGCAGCACATGAATACCATTTAAAATCAGCCTTATCTTTTAATCACTAAATTACAGTTTCCACCCCTGTTGTAGCTTGGTGATAGGAGAATAAAGCAAGTCCATGCAATTTAAGAATAAATATGTTTAAAAACACACATATATAAAAAATACATAATAACAATATAAAAAAATACACACCTATATAAATATGTAGCTATAATAAATAGAGTAAAGTGTATCGATTATCAAAGTTATCTTGTAGTTCTATTGGGCAGAGTTCTAGATCTATCAAGATTTTTCCTTTATTTATTTACGAATATTAAAATAAAATGCATGCATGCTTTTTACCTAGATTTTCATTGTAGTTGTTTCCATGGGCATTTCCTTCGAGCGCTCATTACCGTCAAGTGGGAGATCATCCCTTTTTTTGTAGAGATGGTATGTTCTTCACTGTAAGCTGGATTGGTTTTCTCTCTCAACTTGATTTGGTTATTTCTCATTCCAGAAGTGGCAGTCTCTCTAGCAGGTCAGGCATAGATCTTATACATTGTGAGTCAGTGGTAAAATGAGTTGAGTATGAACCTACATCTCCTTAATGCCACTAGCCATGCACTTTTCTCATTTCTTTTCTTTTTAGCTGCTGCTTCTTCAAAATGTCTACTCGTAATAATCAGATAATAATTGTAATTCTGGTCTTACTGTCTTTTCTTTTGTTCATTGTTTTTTGTAAATTTTTAATTAATGCTTACATTTCCAATGAATTCTTATCAACTTTTTTTTTAATTAGTGGTTGGAATGTATATTTTAATTAATCGAGCTATAATATAAGCTTTTCCTTCATATGGATTCTTCTTTGTCTGAAAAATTCAATTAGTCCAACAGACTTTCACACCTCTAATTTATCCGGCCATCTTGCTTTTATATTACATATTTCATTTTAATTTTTACTTAAAGTTTATAATTTATTTTTCAAGTTCATGTTTTACACTTTATTTTAATTTATCACAATAGTTTTTATGCGAGAGAAAAAGATGCATTTCTTTATGCATCCCCTTCCCCTCTCCAACAATAACAGAAATAACTTTCAAGCATTTGACTAACTAGTTGTTTTTTAAAAGAGAGAAAAAAGACACATTTCTTTATGCACCCCTCCCCTTCTCTTACGATTAATAAAAAATCAAAGTAATTTTGACATTTCTGAATCTCAACTTTTTTCTTTTCCTTCTTTTTTTAATTTTTAGTAGCTAACCAATTTACCTTTATTACTTTCTAGTAGCTAACTTATCTAAGTTTATTAATAAATATATACGTGTGACAATGACTTTACGTGGTCGTCACATTTCACTCCACCCGCTTTTGAGAATTAAAATCGGGTTGAATCTTAGACTGAGATGAGAGCTTATTTTAATTCTTTGCTTTCAACCCTTACTTCTGCTTCTATTACATAATTGTCCACTCTATCATGATGAGTGATGATGATGATGATGAGAATGACTGCAGAGAGACAGGTAGGTAAAACTACTCAATTCATTCCGATCAATTTTGTCTGATCAACCAATTTAATCTCTATGCATACGAGACCATGGCATAACTTAACTCTCTACCAAAAAACATAAAAGGGTTTAAAGTGTGTGAAGAGCAGGATATTTCTACTGCCTGTTAATCTTGTGTAAATGACAAATTCTTATTTTTTTATTTTTTTTATTTTATTTATTTCGAGACACTAATTCTTATTATATAATGAGTCCAGGACTCGTACTGGGGCTTCATTTAACAGGTTTTACCACTGAAAACCATGAGAATCTACAGTTAGCGAAGGGACGGCTAAATCAAGCTCAAAATATGACCCAAACATAATGTATCCACACACACATATATGCCTCAAACTGCAATCTCGTACACCTATTAGTGATATCTCTCATTTAAGTATTATCACTATTATTCGTTTATTTTATTAATTATTAACTGACTCTTTAATGAGCCTAAACAATTATTATTTCTACCTTAACTTTTATTTATTTGCTAATTATATCTGCATTTACAATTGACAGATTGTTGCATGTATAAATTACTTACAAATTTCTTTCCACTTTTTTTTTGTTGTTATTACTTTTATTTACGACCTTTGTCACACTGTGCTTGGCTGCACAAAAATCGTCCATTAAATTACTCAATCATTGATATTATTTATTTATTTATTTATTTTATTTATTTCAAGACACTAATTCTTATTATATAATGAATCCAGGATTCTTACTCATGCTTCATTTAACAGGTTTTACCACTGAAAGCCATGAGAATCTACAGTTAGTGAAGAGACAGCTAAATCAAGCTCAAAATACGACCCAAACATAATGTATCCACACACATATATATGCCTCAATCTGCAACTTCATACACCTATTAGTGATATCTTTCATTTAAGAATTATCACTGTTATTCATTTATTTTATTAATTATTAACTGGCTCTTTAATGAGCCTAAACAATTATTATTTCTACCTTTACTTTTATTTATTTGCTAATTATATCTGCATTTACAATTGACAGATTGTTGCACATATAAATTACTTACAAATTTTGTTCCACTTTTTTTTTTGTTGTTATTACTTTTATTTATGACCTTTGTCTCACTGTGCTTGACTGCACAAAAATCATCAATTAAATTACTCAATCATTGATAGAACACTCTGTGAATGCCTTCCTTTTTTGTTTTTATTATTGTAACTTTAACTATTTGTCGAGAGATGATTTGTCCCACCTGTCATGTATAAAAAAAATCAAACTTTATTTCTTGTGATTCTATGATGTTACTGTTTGATTGAACCAACATATCTGTCCGTTTATTTTCTTTCACCTTAGGTTTTGTCTGGAGGCTTTTTATTCCTTCTTATCAGCCTCAGTGATTGAGCACTATGTCCCCTTTTCTTCCATTCCTTGTGCTACTATAAAAGCATTATTCCCATATCTTTATCTGATTACATAAAGGCCATCATAGATAGGTTGAAATTTTTTATACATATGTTTCTCAGGATGGGTCATAGGCTGCACCCTTACCATGACCTCATCACCTATCTTAAATATGATTTTTGCTGCTCCCGTCTCTGACATCTTAAATTTCCCATCTTTTTTAACTGGCTGAGCGCTTGCTCTGCGTCTTTCCTTCTATTTATCGATCTTGTTCCCACTGGTAGTCTGGTCTCAAAAGAGCACAGGATGTTTCTCCCATAATGCAAACAAACAGGTTCGAACCGTATGGATTCGTTTTTGACCAGTTTATCATATTTACTATTTGCGGGATTTCCTTTACCCATCTTCAGTAGTCATCATGGATATAGATGAAAAATAATCACCCTAATTCCCTCATAATTTGTTCACATGGATTAGATTGAAGGTTACGGATTGACATCAGTATGTGTTTTATCCCATGTCTGTAAATCCAATTTTTCCATTCGTTTGATGTCAACAGTGTTCTGTGATCTGATAGAATTTTCTCAGGAATTCCCACAGCTCTGAAGTGCTGTTGATCTAAATCCCTAATGATTTAATTTGCATTAGCCTGAGTTACTGGATATGCCACCACTAGCTTTGAGAATATGTCATATGTAACAAGCAGATATTTCATTTTATTAAACGGGGGTAATGGCCCGTAAAAGTCAATTGCTATTAAACTATTGGGTCACAGGGCATAGATTGGTTGTAATGGCCCTATCCACAAGATGTTAGGCAGCTTTGTTTTTCCACACACAGCACACGTGCCAATGACGTTTGTAATTTTAGCACACATTTGCAGCCAGTAGAACTAATGGCTGAGCCATCCCTCCACATTTTTCACCCCATAATGACCATATGCATTATGTATGTGTTTAATCACTCATTTCCTCATGGTGACTGGTAGGACAATAGTGTTTGCTTCTTTCTCTTAAACACACGCTGAAGGACTCCTCCTTTTAAACAGAAGTGCTTCCTGTCCTTCCACAATGGATTCTTCTTCATGTCAGTTGTAGGCTGATGTTGTAAATAGTTTATTATCCACTTGCACTTGTTGTCCCTTCCTTGATGCTCTTTTAATTTCCACAAATCATCTTCCATCGTTCCTTCTCTGCCCATTTCTGCTGTTGCTATATATACTCCATCACAGCTTAAGGGTTGCCCTTCTGCCACTGGATATTGACTTAGAGTATCTGCTACAATGTTTTCTTTCCTGCAGCACTACACTATTTTATAGTTAAATTCTGGCAGGAACAAACTCCACCTTATTAGCCTGCTATTTGTCAAAAAGCTGTGGTTAAGAAACTCGAGGCTCTTATGGTCGGTCATCACCACTACTTCGGAACCTATCAAATATTGCCAAAATTTCTTAAATGCCCACACAACTGCCAGGGCTTTCTTCTTAGTAATAGTATAATTCACTTCTGGTCCTTTCAGTAAGTGACTAATGAAGCAAAGGATCCAGTGTTGCCCTTTTTCTAGTATTTGAAACAATGTGGCCCCCAGTCTGAACCCACTACTATCCGTCTGTATGAAGATCAGTCTATTGAAATCAGGATATGACAGAATAATTTCCCCTAAGATTCCCTCCTTCATTCTTTGGAAACTACGCTCATGCTGTTCACTCCATGTTCATGCTTTCTCCTTTCATAATAATTGTAGTAATGGCTCCATGTCTCGTGACAATCCCCTATAGAACTGATTGTGAAACATACACATTCCCAGGAATGATTTAACATGTTTTTTATTTCGAGGTGTAGGAAACTCCTGAATTGCATGAATTTTTTCAGAGTTAGCTAGTATTCCCCTCTTGCTGATGATATGGCGTAGAAATATGACCTCTGTAGACATCACATGGCTTTTATTCAAATTGATTCTGATACCTTTTCTTTTGCACTCATCTAATAACCATTCTAAATGCTCAAAATGTTCCTCTATACTTTCTGATGCAACAACAATATCGTCCACATATATCACAACAAAATTTTTAATCTCTTCCGACAACAACTTGATCTAGACACTGCATTAGCCCTGCCCCACTATTTTTTAACCCAAATGGAATTCTATTAAAGTTATATGCTCATTTATTATACCTAAATGCCGTATATTTCTGGTCCCTTGGATACAACTTAATTTGCCAATAACTGGACATCAAGTTGAAAGTCAAAAATATTTTTTTATTTTTAAATCTTGTTAACAATTCATTCAAAGGTGGCAGAACATTTGTATCAGGAATGGTTATTCTGTTCAACTGTCTAGTGACCAAACACAACCGAATTGATCCGTTATTTTTCTTTACTGTTACGATGGGGTTATTATATGGGGATGAGCATTTAGATATGATTTCCCATGTCAACATTTTGTCTATTTGCTCTTCTACCTCATGTCTATATTGCTAGGGTATGGGATATGCCTGAGCTCAATAAGGCTGATCTTCCATGAGCCTTATCCTGTGTTCATTTCCCCGGATCTCTCCGGAAATCTCTGAGAATGCCACCTCATGGCAGTGTAATAATTTCTTCAGTCTAACTCTTTGTCTATCACTTATGACTTTTGATTCATCTATCACTTTCAGCATTTCTATCTCCATCGAGGCATTTTGTATATAATCCATTTTATCAGTTTGTTCCCTTAAATCCATTATAAATGGAGTTGTTACATTAACCATCTCTGCCCGACTATGTTTACAATCCAACCCACACTAATTTTTATGCATAAAGTTCGATCCTAGTATAACTTCATGGATTAATCCTTTTAAAATCAACAATACATGATCATATTCTCTACTAGCTATGCATAATGTCACCCATACCTGTTTTGATGCCAGTTTGACTCTCTTCCCATTAGCCATTACAACATGTGTCCCTTTCAAAGGTAGGGTTTTAATCCCCAGGTTGAAACAACTTACTTTATGAAACATCTCCGGTGACATAATAGATATCTGACTCCCTGAGTCTAATAGTGCAGTAGTCCCAATTTCTCCTACTCTTACTTTTATCTTTGGACAGATCTGTGGTGCCATTGTAGGCATATTCTCTTCCCTATTATGTACTAAATTTGCTAACTGTATATGACCAGCTTCCACGTCTTTATCTCCTCCTGTACTATTATCTAAAGTTATTAAAACCTCAGCCATCTGTTTTACTGTTTGCTTGTCAATCATCATTTGTTCTATCTCTGTAGGCAAGCATAGTCTAACTAGATGTATGATTTTCTGCTCTGTCAATGGGTGTATAGTGAGCCTCTCAAGTTCACTACCTGTCTGTGAAAAACATGAGGAGTGATTCCACCGGCTGCCATTTAATTTGCGCTATTTGAAACTTCAAATTTTTCTGAAGCTCCTCCCCCCAGTAGCTTGCTAACATCGAGTGCTTATATTCCTCGAATGTCACCGGTTTTACTTGTAGTGAGTTCCACCAAAACTGGGCTTCATCCTATATGTGATTGCATGCTATAGCAACCCTTGCTTCCTCACTCAATCCATTCAAGTTGCAATACCACTCCACGCTCTCCAAATGCTCATTTGGCATCTCTCCATTCTTTCCTGAGAATGTTTTTACTCTTAACAACTGACTTGCTGCCTCTGTTTTACATATCTCTGCCAATGTTTGTATGTTTTCCTGTTCCTCCTTTCTTTCTTTCTTTATTTCCTTCCCTCACTCATCTCTAAGCTTGTCTACCTCTTGACACAATGCTTCTAGCCTATCCTTCACATACTCCATCTCATCACTTACTTTCAACTCAACACCATGTTTGACTTTATCCCACTATTCCAGAAGGTGCTGCTCTATTTTCCCCATTAATTTCTCCTGGTGATCCAACCTTTCATTCGTGACCTTAACTTGATATAAGGTTTGTTCACATTTTTTATTTACTTGTTCAATCTTTTGGCTAAAATTCTTTCTTAGTCATTCATCCAACTCTTCAATCCTCCTACTATTTCTTTCACTCTTCTATCCTCCTACTATTTCTTTCATCTCTTTCCCTCATTTTCATAACCAACTTTTGCTGGCCTTCCATTATTTTCATGAACATATCCATTATACTATAGCTTTCTATTTTATTTTTATCATCAACCATTGTCTCCAATCCCTTTTTAATTTCAATATCTCCTTCATTAGCTATATCTCTAGACAATTCCATTTGTTCTTCAGAGGTTTTTTCTATTTCACCTACTAGAGCATCCATTTTTGTTTTTGATCTCGTGTGCATCAAATCTGTCTAACACACACACTAATCACTTATATTTTATTCTATGGCTTTACTATTCTAACCCTATCCTTATTATCTTACTTTATTTACTTTATATCTTCCATACACTAGGTATGTTTGTTCGCCTCCCCCCATTCCACTCACTAATCATCACTCACCCACACCTGCCTTCAAGACACCTCCACAATTGTCTCCAATTTACAACCTAACTTTCCAAATTATCTCATGTTCTCTTTCTCTCCTTTTACCCTCTATTATTTTATTTATTTCCTGCTTTTGTCTACCACCAAGCTATTTTTTCATTTGTTTATTAATTATTGCATAAAGCATTTCATTTTGTTATACTCAAATTCAAATGGGCTGAACTTGTAAATGTGAAAATATCCCAGAACTGGCCCCCAATTGTAATGGAAATGGTGATTTAGAGGGTTGATTATTATTATATTTTTTTAGTTCTATTTTATTTTTATTATTTTACAACAATAATTTATTTATTTATTATACATTTTATTTTTACAGCATTTATCTTTCCTTTCATTTATTTGTTTACTATCAATTTTGCTAACCAAAAATATCCTGGCTTGGTCTCCAACTATAATAGATATGGTTTATTTAGTTTAGTTTACTACAAATTTTTCAATCATTAATTATTTAGTTAACTAACACCGTTACAATACAAGCAGAGAGCAAATACAGATACAAATTTACTTTGTATCTGTATCCTTTACCGAACCCTGAGGCAATACATAATATTATCTTGGCATTATTTTTCCTGATCAAATGGCCTTGGCTGCTGAACAAAGCAAACTATTTCAAAAAATTTAACAAATGTCCAGCGCTTGCTATTTATTTTTATAATTGGGAAATTCTCACAAACAAGCAGCACATGAATACGTTTTAAAATCAGCCTTACCCTTTAATCACCAAATTACATTTCCCCCCCCTGTCATAGCTTGGTGATAGGAGAATAAAGCAAGTACATGCAATTTAAGAATAAATATGTTTAATAAAACTCACACACACATATAAAAAAATACATAAAACAATAAAAAAAATAAACACCTATATAAATACGTAGCTATAATAAATAGAGTAAAGCCTATCAAATATCAACGTTAACTTGTAGTCCTATTGGGCAGAGTTCTAGATCTATCAAGATTGTTTTTTTATTTATTTATGAATATTAAAATAAAATGCATGCATGCTTTTTACCTAGGTTTTCATTGTAGTTGTTTCCATGGGCATTTTTTTCGAGCGCTCATTACCGTCAAGTGGGAAATCATCCTTTTTTTGTACAGATGGTATATCCTTCACTGTTGGCTGGATTGGTTTTCTCTCTCAATTTGATTTGGTTATTTCTCATTCCAGAAGTGGCGGTCTCTCTAGAAGGTCAGGCATAGATCTTATACATTGTGAGTCAGTGGTAAGATGGTTTGAGTACTAATCTACATCTCCTTAACACCACTAGCTGCCCACTTCTCTCATTTCTTTTCTTTTTAGCTGCTGCTTCTTCAAAATCTCTACTCATAAGAATCAGATAATAATTGTATTTCTGGTCTTACCACCTTTTCTTTTGTTCATTGTTTTTTGTAAATTTTTAATTATTGCTTAGATTTCCGACGAATTCTTATCAACCTATTTGTTTAATTAGTGGCTGGAATGTATATTTTAATTAATCAAGCTATAATTATAAGCTTTTCCTTCATATGGATTCTTCTTTGTCTGAGAAATTCAATTAGTCCAACAGACTTTCACACCTCTAATTTATCTGGCCATATTGTTTTTATATTACATATTTCATTTTAATTTTTGCTTAAAGTTTATAATTCATTTTTCAAGTTTATGTTTTAAAACTTTATTTTCATTTATCACAATAGTTTTTATGCGAGTGAAAAAGATGCATTTCTTTATGCATCCCCTTCCCCTCTCCCACAATAACAGAAATAACTTTCAAGCATTTGACTAACTAGTTGTTTTTTTAAAAGAGAGAAAGAGATGCATTTCTTTATGCACTCCCTCCCCTTCTCTTACTATTAATAAACAATCAATGTAATTTCACCATTTCTGAATCTCAACTTTTTTCTTTTCCTTCTTTTTTTAATTTGTAGTAGCTAACACATTTATCTTTATTACTTTCTAGTAGCTAACTTATCTTTTTTATTAATAAATTCATACGTGTGACGATGACTTTACATGGTCATCACAATATATATATATATATATATATATATATATATATATATATATATTCACATAGAAGGAATGAAAACTTTAAAAATATTATTTTCTTTTTAAAATAGAAAAAAAAAGATATTTGAACATACTTTTTTATAAAAAAAGTACAAGATCTAAAGATAAAATATTTTTGTTAAAATATTCTTATGTAATCTCAGTATATGGAAATGATTGTTTTATAAATGAAATGAAAAGCAAACTAGCCCTTTGGGCTCTTATATAAAAAAGTCAGATGAAAGATATAGATAAGAGAAAAAAAATACGTAGCCAATAGAAGCATCAAACAAATGCTTGGACCTATGAGAATGATTGGAACAGGAAACTATGTTCAATGAATCCAGAGGATTACTATAAAAAGGAAAATATCCAAATTAAAAACAGTTCCAGCTTGATTTTTTTTGAGAAGAGCACTGAGATGCACTGTTCACTCTCTCACTTTTTTCAAATGAAATGACTGTTGAATTATGAATGGTACTGTTGCAGACCCTGAATCATATGGGTATTGCAATTCAAAGTCCCAGGATTGAACCAGATAATGCAGCCTCTGGTCTGAGAACTACAGTATGAACAACAAACCAGCCTTTCATTAATAAAGTCTTCACGGGAATTGTCCCAATGAACCGTGAGCTCTTGTACTGTAAAGTATGAACTATACAATTTTAAAAAGATTTAAAAAAATAATTATTAAGAACTTTCAAGATTTAAAAAGTTAAACCTAATTTTTTTAAAAATGAACTTTAATCTGACTTTTCAAAATCAATTATTAATGTTTAAATTTTATACATTTGAGTTTGCTAATAATTTTATCATTTCCATTTTTTATTAATATTTATTGAATAAATTATTTAAATCCATTAATTTTAAGTTGGATATAGATGACTGCTTAGATTCGTTAATGTTTAATTATGTTTTTATTCTCATATTTGATTAGAATATATAGACATTCATTAAATATACCTCACATTGAGTATCTAAAAATGTATTTATTTGGGTGTCTTTTAAGTCATTGGTGTCAATGTGGCATCTTATGATGGATGCCATTGGGTTTCTTGTAAATTTCCCTCTGCAATTCCATCAATGACTTTATATTTTGATCATTTATGTTTATTTTGAAATGTTTTTAACTGAGCAATCTATGTAGCCTATCTATACTCAACATGATAAAACAAACTTTTATAAAATTCATCTGTGCAAACTTCAACTTAATAAATGTGACATTTAAGTCAGGCATGAATGGCTGCATAGATTTGTAAAGTTATATTAGTTTAATTAAAGGAGGGTAAATCTTAGATTATTTGTTTTGTAGTTAAATTAGGTTAATTGGTTGGATATATTGGTATAATTGGTAAATGTAGTATGAGCTCCACTACATGCAGGATCACTTTATATGCCACACATGGGCAAAATAAGCCTTTTTTATTGACCATCGGAGACCGTCGGTATTTCCTGATCCTTTGATCACCCCTTTGCCTATGGAATGGGGTTATAAGTCAGCAAAAAGAACCACAATCCCTTCATATGGAGTTTTTTATTGTTCTTCTTGCCAGACAGATGTAACATTCCTGTACTGGATGAAAGACAATTTCTTCAATTATAACCATGCTGTTCAGATGTACATTCCTGACAGTATGGTATTTGTGCTGTCGTATCCATGCTGCATTGAATACATCAATATATCAGATGGATTGACATTTGCTTAGCTGCGAACTTTTGGCCTAAGTTTAAATAAGGGATAGAATATTTTCTTTTCAAATGCAATCTATGTAGTCTATTCATACTCGACACTTTAAATTAAAACCATAAAATGTCCATCTGTGCGGACTTTCTCAATAATTTAAATTTAAAAATTAATAACCAATCTAAAATAATAAATTGTATTCCTCAACTTTAAATGTTTATATATGTGTGTTAATAAATGTTTGTGTGTTATTACTGGCAGTGGCTTCTTTTATTTTTTTAATATTAAAAATATTTTGATAAGAATTTATATTTGATAAATCTCTGCATCTCACTGAGCTAGTGGCAAGGGCTGACAATTGAAATATATATATATATATATATATATATATATATATATATATATATATATATATATATTACATATATATACATATATATATATATATATATATGTAAAATTTGAATCTTAACTTATGTATCTGCCTACTATATAAATTTTCTAGGTTTGAGTAACCTCATGGCGCCCTGTAATTCAGATATGATAAGACTTCTTTTCATTCTGACCATTATAATATATTGTAATGGGATGGTCTGGAATCATACTATTCAGATGTATGTGTTTTAAGCCCAACAATTGTTCATACCAGATTATGAGGTGGGTTTTTATTCCATTCAGACTTTTTGGTAGGGCATTCGGAATGATAAGGCAAATCAGTTTATCAATGATTTACTAATTTTTATGAAGTGGTCCTATAATGATTAATGATTGAGTGAGATGAAATTCATAATTGCATTTTTTCCTTACTTCTCCTCTTCTTGATCCTCATTATGCCACAGATTTCAAACTCAGGAGGAATGTACATGTATTCTATTTCAAGATATAATTATTTCATGTCTAACATGTGCATTGGATATGCATATTTTGTGATGAGTTGGAAAATGGACAAATAAAATGACAAACAACCAACTTAATTTAATGTTTAACAATTTTATTTTAATAACGATTTCTATTCGTGATTGTTTTATAGCAAAAATGACGTGTTTGTTCATCATTTTATTATTGTATAGGCATGATCATCATTCATTTGTAATCAGTAAATATTGACTAGCCCAAACCTTTGATCCCTATGAAGGCTTGTTATTTACCATTCTAATTTAATAATTTCATATTAACATAGAAGATAATCTGAGACTATATTTTAACTATTAAACCTTTACTAACTAAACTTTTTGTCATCAGTTGCTCATTAATTTCCGTTTTTTTCTCTATTATTTATGATGTATGAAGCTGCTTTTAGATTCTGAGCTCCCTTCCTATTCTGGTATTGTATAAATCTATGATGGAACAGATAAATTATTCAAGGTTTTAGTCATGCATTCTGAATAACAAATAATTAATAATTATATTAATTGAACATAAACATTGAACATTAAATATTGTAATTGTCAGAGTGTGAGTGCTTAATATTGTATAAGAACAAAGTCTGACCTTTCAAGTCAGTAGATTATTGGATCTATTAGCAAGCAAGCTTGGGAGTCTGCACCTATATTTTATTATTAAGTAAAAAATTAATAATATAATTGATGAATCCATTTTCCTATAAACTAATTGATATTTGGATGGATTGACACTCTGTTTTGAAAAGAAAGAAATCTATCAATTTAACAAGTAAAACAACACTAATAAAAATGTATAGAAACATAACATGAGATATTAATCCAGTGTAGTCTAGCTACAGTTCAAAATATTATACTTTATGCGTGAAAACATTCAGATATTTTTGCCTTTAGGAAAGTTCTTTTGCCTTAAGTGGGTGAGAGTTCATCTGATAGTATTCAGTCACCATTTGAATCTTTGTGGTGGTGACTCAGACTCTTTTCTAACCTATCTTTCCTGCACTGAAATAGTTTCATTAATTGATTGTATAGCTTTGTAGATCTTTTTGCTAGCATTGTCATCTTGATGATAATTTTAAATGATAGTCATATCAGAAACTCATGGTTGTACAATTAGCAGTTCCATCCCCACAATATTTTCTCATTTTTTAGCCACATAAAATTTATTTGCTAGCTTATAACTTAGATTAAAAGTATAAATTTTTATGAAATTTGTAGTGCGTTTCTTTAGTCAACTTTCTCAAGTTGCAATTATAATGGCTTAGGAGCTTTAATGTTGAAGAATGTTAAGATGATGAATAAATTAATTTTAGGAATTTATAAAGTTGACTTTTTTGAAGATGTAATTTATTTGTCTCTGTTTTTTTTTTTTAAAAAACTAAGTTATTCTATATTATCTCATGTATGACTTTTTGATGTCAGAGTTTTAAGTTCACAATTTTATTTGCATTTTTGACATCATTTTGATATTTGTAGAATTTTATGCTGGATTAATAAACGAACAAATTTAACATTAATTATTCTTTCTTTCTTTTGTTTTTTGAGAGTTTTGCTTGCTTGTGTTTACAGGTTTGGTATATGTATATATATATTTCCATATTTTTATATGTTGATTTTGTCATAAATATGATTTTAAATGACAGATTTACACATTTGATAATGCATAATTAATAATGTATATTTGGTTTGTTTAATTGTCTGGTTATTGATTAGTGTTATACATAAAAGGCACTAGTAAAGTGTTTATTTCCATATATATATATATATATGATCAATAGATGGCATTTTACCAAAACACCGAACAAGTGTATAATTTGTTTACATAAACGACAAAAGAGTCAGAATTAACTATCTCTTTCATTTGCACACTTTCAAATTAGCTTGAAATCAGCTGATTTGAAATTGGGCAAATGAAATAGATAGTTAATTCTGACTCTTTTGTCGTTTATGTAAACAAATTATACACTTGTTCGGTGTTTTGGTAAAACGCCATCTATTGATCATAAATACAAGTGATATAGCAAGTTACGTGATTCTAACTTGTTTTTGTTTTTCATAAATGTACCTTTAAAGGTTTTTGCAATGATATATACTGCAAAAGCTTTTACTATGTGGTGAAACTGAACTGAGATCAGACCCATATAGGTATCTAGCTTGTTAGGCTCAGTTTGAAGTCTTTGACCAGTCTGAAAAATTCATGCTTGCAAACTGATAGAAACGTTTTGCATAACTACTTGGAGTCAGTGTTTTAGATCTAGTTTCTAGCTCTATCTTTCACTGATGGTAGCAAAAGTAGCTTGAAATCAGCTGATTTGAAAGTGGGCAAATGAAAGAGAGTTAATTCTGATTCTTTTGTCATTTATGCAAACAAATTATACACTTGTTTGGTGTTTTGGTAAAACACCATCTATTGATCATAAATACAAGTGATATAGCAAGTTACATGATTCTAACTTGTTTTTGTTTTTCATATATATATATATATATATATATAGAGAGAGAGAGAGATAGATAGATAGATAGATAGATAGATAGATAGATAGATAGATAGATAGATAGATAGATAGATAGATAGATAGATAGATAGATAGATAGATAGATAGATAGATAGATAGATAGATAGATAGATAGATAGATAGATAGATAGATAGATAGATAGATAGATAGATAGATAGATAGAACTTGTTTATGTTTTTCATATATATATATATATATATATATATATATATATATATATATATATATATAAGAGAGAGAGAGAGAGAGAGATTGATAGATAGATAGATAGATAGATAGATAGATAGATAGATAGATAGATAGATAGATAGATAGATAGATAGATAGATAGATAGATAGATAGATAGATAGATAGATAGATAGATAGATAGATAGATAGATAGATAGATAGATAGATAGATAGATAGATAGATAGATAGATAGATAGATAGATAGATAGATAGATAGATAGATAGATAGATAGATAGATAGATATTTTTTAAAATATTTAGTGAATGATAAGGTGGTACTTTATATGTCCATTCCCCTTGGGGAATTAAAATTGAACATAGTCCTATTAAATGTCAATTAATTTTGTTTATAAGTATATAAAAATGGCTTAGTTGTTGTGGGGTTATTATTTTTTGTTGATCCTTGGATTGGTATATTTCATGATCTTTAGATTTTTTATGTCAGGTTAATTTTTTCTTTCAGTTTGCTCTTTATTAAATTGTTCATTTAGTGTATACATTGGTATGATGGAATTAGTTAAGGATCTGACCATTATTATGTATACGTATCTTCACTAGATAGTGTATACACATGCGTATGTTTAATAGTATTAATCCTGCTCTTGTGTGAGGCTTATTGAATTTGTTTTAATACTACTTAAATGACCAAGTATCCTTTTCTATCTAAATGGGGAACTTTCTGATTTGATCAGTTCTAAGATACTCTGTTCTTTGTATTTTAAAGTTTCATGGTAAATACCTTCATCAATTGATTTCATCATTTTACACATTATTTTTATTTATTTTTTGTAGTTTTTTGTTTTTATTTTAACCTGAAGTAATCTAATTTTATAACTATTATATGATTACTTATATGGGGAAGTTAATCAGTTTTTCCTCAGTAATGTTTTAGTATTCAGGCATTGTATGTGCAACAGATTTTATCCCTGCAATCCAACCAATATGAATTTAAACCTGCATATTTGACTATAGTGAATAGTTCATCATAATGCAGAATTTATGAAATATTAACTCTTGTGTATACTAACATGTAATGTTTTTATAAACACCATGTCACCTACTTTGAATTGGTAGTCTGTTTTTATTTTTTTTCTGTTGCATTTATGGGCCATATGTCTTATCCTTTCATGTGTTTCCCTCTCATCTCTTTCCATGACTAAAGGTAATTTTGTAGTAAGTATATATTTTTGGAATAAAATTGTTAAGTTTTGGTTGAAGTGATAAGCTGGGAAAAAAACAAATTATACATGGTGAGAAAGTGATAAAATGTTGTGTGGATGGAACTATCCCTCATACAACCATGAGTTCCCAGTATGACTCTCATTAAAAATTAACATCATTATGACCTTGCTAGAAAAAAGATCTACAACACACTACAATCAATTAAAAAATTATCTGAGCATAGAAAAAAATATATAAAATGATCTGAGTCACCATCATGAAGATCCAGTTATTGACCAAATACTATCAAATGAACTAACATCCAGTATATGCAAAAGAACTTTCCAAATGGTGCAAACGTCTGAAATACCTTGCTAATAGACTCATAATCTACTGATTTGAAAGGTGAGACTTCATTTTTTATAAAATATTAAGTACTTACACTCTGATAACTACAATATTTGAGGGTCAATGTTTGTATTCAATTAATTTTATTATTAATTATTTGTTATTTAGAATGCATGATTAAATCCTTGAATGATTGGTCTGTTCTATCATATATTTATACATCACCAAAACAGAAAGGGGGCTCAGAATTCAAAAGAAATCTTCAATAAACCATAAAATATAGACAAATAAATCAGAAATTAATGACTAAATGATGACAGAAAGTTTAGATAGTAAAGAGTTAATCCTTAAAATAAAGACTTATATTGTCTTCTATGTTAGTTTGAAATTATTAAATTAGAATGGTGAATGACCATCCTTCATAGGAATTAAAGGTTTGGATTAGATAATAGTTGGTGACTACAAATGAAGGATGATCATGCCTATACAATCATAAAATTATAAGCAAATACACCATTTTTGCTGTAAAAGAATCATGAATAGTAATTGTCATCAAAATAAATTTGTTAAATAGTAGATATTAAATTAAATTGGTTGTTTCCCATTCTATTTGCTTGTTTTCCAACTCATCACACAATATGCACATCCAATGCACATGTTAAACATGAAATAATCATAACTTAAAATAAAGTACATGTACATCCTTCCTGAGTTAGAATTCTGTGGCATAACAAGGATCAAGGAGAGGAGAAATAAGGGAAAACTGCAAGTCTGAAGTCCATCCCACTTAATCAGTAATCATTATGAGACCACTTCATAGAACTTAAGTAAATCATCAATTACCCTGATTTGCCTTATCATGTTGAATGCCCTACCTTGAAGACTGAATGGGTGTCAACAATTAAATACACCTATCATAGATAAAAGGTCCATCCTGTTACATTTGGCACAGACAATCATTGGGCTTGAAACACATCAAATAGTATGATTCCAAATCATCTTGTTATTCATATATATATATATATATATATATATATATATATATATATATAACAAGATGATTTATATATATATATATATATATATATATACTTGTCACATGCAAACAGTTACAGTTTTTGTCATCCAAGTGCATGGATCAATTAGGAAACACAACATCTAGGATCATTAATCTCTACAAACCCATATACATACATAACAAACATTTTTTTTTGAATATTTACAATATTTGAAGTCCATTTTATGACACAAGGCCAGTAAATCACTTGAGTATTTTTAAGTAGAAAACATGACTTATCATTTCAATAAATCTGTTAAGTTGAACATGAAATATTGTGTGAGCCCTGAGTTGATCCAGTTTAATGTCATGATTGATATAACTTACTGAGAAGTAGACATAACATAATATAATAATTATTCATATTTTATTTTGCACTTTATGCGTAACCACAAATAACTAAGTTCACTTAGATGTAATGTTCTTTTTTCAGGCAGTACTATGGAAGATAAGAAATAAAAAAAAAGGTATCTCACTATAAGTTCAGATTTTATAAATGTACTAAAAATAAAAAAAAGGATAAAAAAATTTGAGGAGCATAAAATAGTATTGAAGAATGAGATATTAAGACCAGAATTAACTTTGATAAAAAATTAATAGAACAAAAGACATATTTTAATAAGAGTTTTGAAAGGATTAGAATTTTGAAGTTCACAAGCTAACCAGCAAAAATTTGATGAGCTAAATAAGAAATATGAAAAAGAAAAGGCAAATTTTAGAGAATTGAAAGATGAAGTTATATGTAAATTAAATATGAAAGAGTCAGATGATAGTTGAAACATGAGGTTTAAAAAGGTGAGGGAAAAACTAAAGCATTAGAGAACAAGATACATTTAAACTGAAGAGAGATTTGAAAAGAGCAAGTATAAAATTGGGAATCAGAAGCCAATATCTCTTAAGAAAGAGGTACTTTGCAATAATAATTATCACTAAAAGTGTAAGATTAAAACCCTTGTAGTAAATATGTTTAAGTTAGACAAGCATCAAGAGAAAGATCTCTTTAAGGAACACCAACTTAAGAATTATTTGGAAAGTCATTTAATCTTCCCTGTTATAATTATAAAATTGAATGGCAGCAAATTCAGCAGAGATTTAGGAGAGTGATTCACAATAAAATCTCTCAAAATATATAAGAAGTTAAATGAGGCAAATAAAATACATTGTGACCTATAAATTAGTTGGAAATTCTCAAATTTTGAACCTGAGGCAAATAATATAAAAGAGTTTATAAATTCTCAAATAATTATTGGTACCGAAAGAGTTAATTGCCATGGATGTTTTCTCGTGACAGTGAATTAGATTACTTGATGCAACCAATGATTAATTATTCTGGCAACTACACATATTAATATAATGAATATGATTGTGAGTCTGATATAAAACACCATTTTAATGGTCACACATGCTTATCAGTTTGTTACAATCACAAGCATAAGATATAATTTAAGAAATCTTTGGAGATTTGTAATACATGCACATATGAAAATTATGTAAAAGAAAAATACATTGCCTAAAGACTGAGAGCCTATTGTATAAATTTAAAGCCAAAAAAATGAGTGAGTTTATTGATAGAAATTCACACTCTCTATGAAACCCTAAGGATTTATATTATAAATATACTAATTGAACAAAATCAAAGAAGGATATAATATTGAAGCATAATTTTAGTCGAGTATTCCAATTCACATCTAATCAGAAAAGTGATATATTTTATGCTACAATGTGGGATGGTGACTCATAAATTTTTTACATACCTTTCATAAGCAGGATGTTATCATTTCCCTACAAAAAATACTAGGCCTTAATTATGGGAAAGTTATAATGATTTAATTTTAAAATTTGACTGGAATCCTCTAAATAGTTTTATATTACAGGCTCATCAGATAGAGTTTATTCTTTCCAAGCCTGACTGCCTAGTGCACTATTTTACAGTACCAAATATTATAGTATACATTCTGAGTAGGCACTCTATTGAGATGGAATCATTCCTACCAACTATGGATAAATTATAGATATATCTTTAAAGATTAATGTTTCAATTGAGAATGGCTTAAGAAACTTGGCCAAGATACAAATTATAGATCATAAATTATAACAATATATTTGATTAACTGGCCTATAAAGCAGAGTCTATGATCAGAAAGATGTTTGACAACAAATCCATATTGCAATATAAACTATTCCAGGAATTGTTGCACAATAAAATCACTGAAAACAAGGATTGGTAATATAGAATCATGATCCCATCCTGCATAAGAGATAAATTATTTTTATGTACACTGCCTACATGATCAATATGAACACAAGGTAGTGGAATAGGTTGTGTGCAGACTATTCTAACAACCTTGCATGTATGCTTCTATATTGAACAGTCTCAGAATCTTTAAAATTTGCCTGAAATCTCAATATGCAAAACATTCATACACTGACACACTCCAGCTCATAATACCAAGAGATTCTAATAACCTTTTAGCAATAGAGATTTATTATCCATTGCCATCATTTAGAAGATATAGAATTGTTTTGGTAGCATATAATGTGTTTTCCAAATTCATTAGTTCCTAACCTATGATTAAAGCAGAGATGGCAAGAATATCATTAAGAATCTACAAAAATATCAATATAGACTCATTAGAAAGTCTAAGGCAATTCTAACTGATCACACTATTATTCTTGTTCAGGTAATGAATAGGCTGGATAGAAAGTCATAACATCCAGCATATCTTGTGTTCCATTAAAAATCTACTATCCAATCCATGTGACAGGGTGATGTGGAAGTTGGGTAGATTATTTAGAATGTACCTAAAGATGAGCAGTGAGGCTGGGCAAACAAGTTGAAAGAAGTAATACTCTACATTAATATCACTCAAAATAAGTCAATCAAATTTACCATAGTTCATCTTCATTATGGATATAGAGAACCTATGCTAATAAAATCTACATTGCACACTATATGTGATGAAGAAATTGACCTTTAGAGGTGTGTCATAGAAGCTGAAATCATTTAATGTAACTGGGGCAGAAAAGAACTGTCCAAGCTTTTGATAAATCTTCATTGTTTAAAACTGGATATGATGTTAGTGTGAAGAATTACTAAGTTAATGATCCGCAGAAGTATAACTTTAAAAAATTCTTAAATGTATATAAAGGACTGTTCCAAATACCGAAGAATGTGAGGGTGGGGTATTTTTCCTAATCACCCAAAGAAGGTAAAAAGGCATTTCCATTGTTCAAGTCCTAAAACCTATGGCACAACCTCAAAGAATTATGGCATAAGCAATATTGTGCCAGAGAGGATCTATGATTGTAACAAAGTTATGTAAAATCTATCAGTGAATAAATTCAATAACTGCAAGAAGTAAAATAATAAGGTAGAGTCAGATAGAAATCTTGAAAATATAATAGAAGTTAAAACGCTATTTAGACATTGATAGTTAAGTAATGTGTATGTATAGCCTATATTAGAATTTGCAATGATATGCTTAATGTTGTGTAATTTTATATGTTGATGCAAACACTAATAAAATGATAGTAATGAGAATGTATTATTTCCATGTGAATTCATTTTCAGTTACTGTTTCAAATGCTAAACTTCATGATAGACATGTATTTAGAACTTACACATTAAACATGGAGTACTCATAAACTGAATACAGAATACATTTAATTAAAAAAAATATTTTTCTCTAGTGAGGCATATGTATCATTAGAGCATGCATCACTAATATTAATAAAAGTATGCATTATAAAATTTTTATCATCTATACAAAATCCCTAATTAGCAAAATATCTAACAGACATCTCTCTAATTTCCACATTCCTTCATCTCCACCTTATTAGATAGTATAAATATATTTTTATAGACATAAAGACAAAAGTGGAAAATAATGACATAATATAATTCATATCTTCTTAAATGAAAATGCACTATCTGTTTAATAATATCACTTCAAGATCTCATTTATATTTTAGTAGATATATATGTTTTAACATAAAGATTAAAGCAATATTTAAAATTTCAAAGTAAAAGCCATAAATTAAATTTGTCCCATAAAATACACACACTTTACAAGATAATTAATAAACAGATAATATACATATGTGTATATTAATGTGATTATGTATATATGGGTATTAAACCACTAAAGAGTATCACCATTTCTTACATCCATTGATTACTCTAGCTTGTAGTGAGTGGCAACATTGTGTGGAGAATTTTGCTTATTTTAATAACAGTTATGAGCAAGCCTAAGAAATGGAGATCATGTGATGTTTAGTAATTTAATGTAAATCCTGCCTAATAGGATGATGGTGGCTATGGTTATTAAAAATCAAACACACCAAAGTGTTCAGCTCTATATGACTATATAAGCTAATGAGCTTGGATTAAAATATTATTGTTTTCAATGTTACTCTCATATTTTTGTGGTTAAGTAGAGATAAAAGGTGGCTGCTGGAGAGATGCATTAGATTCTAAGGTCTAGGTACAGTCCTCTCTGATCCAAGGCTTTTCACTGATGAAAGCCACAAGTTAGAAACTAGTCTGGGAATATTGAATGAGTAGGCACTAGATAGTGATTTTATGCAGAAGTGTTCTAGTATCCATTGATTACTCTAACTTGAACTGAGTGTCACTATGTTGATGGAGAGTTTTGCCTGTTTTAATAACAATTATGAACAAGCATAGGAAATGGTGCTCATGTGATGTTTAGTGTTTTAAGAACAGTTATGAGAAAGCATAAGAAATGGTAATCATGTGAAGTTTAGTGGTTTAATACCTTTCCTGCCTAATATAATAGTGGTGGATATGGCTATTAAAGAATCAAAGAGACCAAAATGTTTGGATACTGAACTGAGTTCAGACCTATATGACTATATAAGCTAATGAGCTTGGATTGAAAATATTGTGTTTTCAATTTTATTCTCATAGTTTTGTAGTTAAGTAGTGATAAAAGCTGTTATCTGGAATGTTGCATTATATCCTAAGATCTAGGTGCAGTGCTCCCAGATACAATGCTTCTCCCTGATGAAAGTCACAAGCTAGAAACTAGTCTGGGGATATTGAATGAGTAAGTATAACATAGGTACTTTATGCACAAACCTTCTGGCATACATTGATTACTCTAGCTTGTACTGAATAGCATTACTATAAGGAGAGTTTTGCCTGTTTTAATGTGTTTATATATGGTTTCTTTTAAGTGAGTTTGTTCTAATAATTATTCCTCAGTACATTTTATAACAATAACACCTTGAGCAAATCAAACATAATGATAGAAAACTTTGAATATCATTTAACAACAAAGAAAAACAACTAGTAGATCATTGAAAAAAATATTTTTTGTTCTTTTATAAAAAATATAGACATTTAGATATAACCATTATCCACCTCAAAGAAGAATTTCATAATGGTAAAAACTTGTATTATAAGAAATTGTAAAACATGCATTTACCCAAAAAGTATAAATACAAGAAAAACTTGGAAATAGATAACTAAGAAGAGAGTTTACATCCACCTCAAATGGTGAGTTCTTAAATTTAGATCATGACTTACCTAAATCTAGAATGTATTAGTGTGGTACCCTAAAAGAATTTATTCACCTATCTTAAAATTTCAAATACATGCCGTTGAACTTAAATAGCATTATACATATTATATAATTTTGTTTAAATTGAACATAAAACTCCATATATGTAATGATGTTAAAATGTCTTGAAAACAAAGCATCATTAGAAATAAGATATTGAATATACTTACTGCTGACAAATATATTAACATATCAAAGATTAACTTCCAAAATATTTATTGCTACGCGCAGAAGATCTATCTGATAGAATTACATATATTACCAGAATTTATTTGTACAAATTCTAATGCCTGAGGATTATATAGTATTGTAGTGCAATATATCTTATAGATATTTTTTGGTCTGGAGATAGGAATGTTTTGCATAGAGATTTTAAATGTTTTCTCTTACCGCACTTATCAAGTAAGAGCTTGTTTGAGCTATTGGTATCTCTCTGTATTACATTTTTGTAAATACAAGATTATAAAAGTAATGTTACGTTATATATGACTTGCTTTTTTGATTATTAGATATCTTTTAGGAATATATATATATATATATATATATATATATATATATATATATATATATATATATATATATATATATATATATATATATATATATATATATATATATATATATATATATGTTAATAATCAATAAATATAACGTCATGTGAAATTTACCAAATCTATTCAAAATAAAATGTGGTAATTTATTATAGAGTTTTAGAGTGAGTGAAATATCACAATTACATACATATAATATCAATTATTTAAAGATAAGTTGGTACTCTGACTGTTATTTTTCTAGATAACTGTATATAAAAAGATATAAAATACATTAAGAGGTGGTATACTCTCTTTTTCTAAAAGATATCGAACTTGTCAGCTAGAGGGCAGAAAAATTATTATTTAAAATAGATTTGGTAAATTTCGCATTATATATATATATATATATATATATATATATGCGAAATTTATATAGAAGGTTTAATGTCTTTATATATATATATATATATATATATAAAGACATTGAACCTTCTAAGGAAATGCAAGTAGTTTAGAAGGTTCATAATCTCTATATTTATTTCTAAAAACTGAAATTATAAAATATTGTATCATAGAAAGCTAACTCATAAGGAAGCGAACCCGAGACAACTGCTTATAGGGCAGCTATGCTAACCACTCGGCATAAGGATTAAACAAAAAAACTACAATCAACCAAATCACCTAATGATTTGTTAAAGATAATTTGTGAACAATTATTGGAAACTAAATCTCTCATGAACCTGGTACAAATTAATATACACGGGATCCTTTCAATTTCTCATGTATGTATAGTTATTTCTTCACCTTCAACAACTTTCACATGCTTTTATTTATTTAATTAATGGTTAAAACATATACATGTTATTGTTAGGAATAAATGTTTTTTATGAATATACAAATTTAAGGAAAAATATCGTCAAAATAATTCCATATTCTACTTAACTTATTTAGATTTCATCTCACTCCAAATCTGAATTAAGTCATAAAATTATACAAACTTTAAATATTTTCCAAAAGAGAGTAATAACAGATTTTCCTTTAATTTTAAGCTTATTATTTGTCTAATTTTCTAAGTTGTTTACTTTAATTAATCACTATAAATTAGCGTCATTAGCTTATATTTTACTAAAAGTATTTATAAATTATTATAACTGAACAGAAATAAATTGATGTTATTGTTATTATTAATTTATAGTCACGGATTTTATTTATTTTAATCAAATAGTGACTTGTAAGTGTATAATTTGGATAATTTTATCTTTATATTTATTTAAATCAAATAAAGATTAGAATATTATTTTATAAAATCTTATTTCATATATATCAGACATACTATTCCTGTGATTTTATATACCTTTCAAACTTGCAGTGGTATGGATCATATGACTTCAGAAATCAAATTAGTGAAATTTTACCAAATTAATTTTAGCTGAGATAAGACTAAATTCACCTTTGTATTTAATGGAGTTTATCCTTGTCACATTCATACTATAATATATATATATATAGTTTTTGGGCTGAACCGTGTATTATTTTCCATTACATACCGATATTTCGGCGGACAAAGCAAAGAGTATACAATTCACTAGAACTAAAATGAAACAGAAACTGAGAGACATGGATTAAAACCCATAAAAACAATGAAAGGAAATGTGTGTAATCCTTTTATAATCTCTGGTTTTTACTCAACTTTAAACTAATCCCCTTTTGACTGGCTATTAAACACACTTTTAATATTAATTACTCAAATGGTTTATAATCTTGTGGTTTGCTGGGAGAAAAATCTGTAGCAAATTGAAATAAAATTTTATAATATAAAATAATAGATTAAGTTTTAATTTAAGATTTATGACTGAATATTATTAAATATTCATTTGAAATTAGTATAAAATTATTGTTCTTTCAATTTGAAATCAAAAGATATCCTACATGCAAGCTTGCTCACAAACTAACAAGCTTACTAACCGATCGTGGAAATTCCGACTAGTATTAAACTTATTACACAATTTTTAAAACTTCCACAGCTGTTACCCTAAAAATTGGCAATTGAAGTGAGTACTATTATGAACAAGCTAAATTTACAATCTCCACTTGCATAGATCTTCTTAATTATTTATTTCCTTTTATTAAACAAATATTACTTGTCGATCTCAATATTCAACTCGTGACAATTAAAGCAGATTTAAAATTACTGTCTGTTAGACTTCAAGTTTCTTCCACACGCTAGAAATAAACTTATACATTAATTTTCTCTCAAATATTTTAAAGATATGGTTGATTTATATATTGTACTACTGCCTGAAACATTTCAATTTTTCTAATCATTTGAAAATCAGTGTTATTTATGAAATTTTTTGCTTAATTATCTTTCTTCTATGGAAAAAAAAAATATTAAAGAGCAACCTCAGCCCCAAACTCGGCCATCTTTGGTCAAAACCAAAGGTTAAAATATATATATATGAGGTATATTTATGATACTTTGTTTTTTGGCCTCATGGTAAGCATGCTCTTGAAGATTTTTTTAAAATTTTTAAACTCTTTTCACAACAATTCTAAATTTACTATAGAAATAGAAAATAATAATCAATTACCTTTTTTAAATATTTTGATTGAATGAAGGGAAAATTGTTTTTATCCCATGGTATATATAAAAAACCAACACACACTGGGAGGTTTCTCTATTTTTCTTCTTATCACCATCCCGCACAACTACTTTCAGTGGCAAAGACATTGTTGGATAGAACAAAGAGACTTTCCGATGATAGTCATTTTCACCAGAACATTTCTTCTACTAATAAAATGCTTCTTGATAATGGTTTTAATTACAACATTATTAATAGGGTTTATACATATAAAAAGAAAAAAAGATTTTGATATATCAGAAATTAAGACTATTTTGCCATATATAAAAGAAGTAAATGATAAAATTGGTAACATTTTAAAGAATAATAGTATTCACACAGTTTACACTACTTTTAAAAATAGTGAAATATTTCCACTTCCTAAAGATAAAATTTCTTTGGAGTGTCATGGTGAATATGAAATTCCATGTAGGGTCTATTCACATACATATATTAGACAGACTAATCATAGAATAAATATTAGAAAGGAAGAAAACATTCGGGCAGTCAGAGAAAAATCCATTTCATCAGCTATTCTCATATAAAATTAACTAATCATGATATCAATTTTGAAAAAAAAAACAAATATTTTAGCAAAAATTGAATAATATGACCAGAGACTGCTAAGAGAAGCTATAAAGAGTTTTAAAAGGTCCAAAGACATAAATGAAAGAGGTGAATTAAAGAAGATTAACAACATTTGAAAGAAGTTATTGGAAGAGAAAATAAATTTTAAAACTTCTCAACCAATAGAATTTAAATATGAGGGGGAAAAATGTTAAAACGATTTTAAACCTCACATGCATTCTTATGATTTGAGAAAGAGGACACTCTGAGGAAGGTACTTGATATTGTACTGAAACATCAGCATTTAGCTATTTCACTACACAGAATATCCCACAAATAATAATAATATGACAAGAGGACACTCTGAGGAAGGTACTTGATATTGTACTGAAACATCAGTATTTAGCTATTTCACTACACAGAATATCCCACAAATAATAATAATATGACATTTTTTATCCATGAAAATATTAGAATTAATATGTATATATATATATATAATTGAAATAATATTTTTAACGGTTATATATATATATATATATATATATATATATATAGTAACTTATATATATATATAGTAACTTTTATATATATACACACATCGGGTCCGATGAGCACCAAATGAAATGGTTGTGTCATAAATTGTTTAATATATCAGAAGTCAAATGAAATGGGCCTATGGATTTAGATCTCATTTTAGATATAGAAAATTATTTTGTATCAGGATTTAACCCTGGGTTAATCGGTGTTAGAAATAATGAAAGACTATTTTTAAATTTAATATCCTAAGTAATGATGGTCAGACTGACTATCCAGCCATATTTACAGACTATCATTCTTACCAGTCATTTCTAAGTACAGAGAGATTAAATATTATCAATTTATTTAAATATATCTGTCATACTAGGCATAATCTCTAGAATGAAAAAAATCCATAGTTCAATTTCAAATCTCTCACTATCTTCTTAGTTTTTAGATTTTCCATTTCCTAAGTATTAACTCAAAAGAAAAACACAGCAATGCATCACAAGGTATGTGTGTGAGAGTATATTTAAGTGGTTTGGAGTGAGAGAGAAAATAGACACTTAAACTTAAAATAATATAAATATTATAAATAAAATTTGTTTACAATACTTACACATCTTAAATGATACATAGAGATGAATCCAATGCATAAAAAACTTAAATATACATATTTTTTGCGAGTATGTAGATTATGTACTTATACCAAGACTATTCATTTAGTTGGATTGAATTTAAATTATGAGCTCCAATTTGCTTACATCCAGCATAAAACAAATACTTAATTATTATTATTTAACTATAATAATATAAAGATTTGCAAAATATCAATTAAGTGATAAATAATATATCAAAATTATAATAAATATCAACTATTAATAATTGAATAATAAATTAATTATAAATTCTATTTGTTTCAAGTTATAAAAATAAATTATGTAATGAAAAAAATACATATTTAAAGGGAAAGCAAAATGTTACAATTATTTAGAGCCGTGGTCTTCAACCTTTTCACACCTGCGGACCCTTAAAAATAAGGATAAGATTTCATGGACCAGCAGAAGTTTACAGATAAATTTTTATTTGAGGGGGAGGGGATTGAGAAATACATTGTCATCACTGAGATAAAAGATAGACACGGAAGTTATTTTTTGTTTGTTTTTATTTTTAAAAAAAGGTAACAGAAATTGCTTTTAAAAATAAAAGTTTTAGTATTTTAATGGTATACAAATAAAGCCAAAAAAAAATATTGCCTTATAGGCCAAAAAAAAAGTGGGTGTATTTTTAAACAAAAAAAAAAAGAAAATGAAACTTGAAAAAGTCAAAAGTTTTGACCTTACTTTATTTTGGGGTGGTGGGGATGTATTGAGAAATACTTTGCAAAAGTTAGAAACAGAACTTATTTTTTGGTTTTTATTTTAAAAAAAAAAGATAATAAAAATTGATTTCCAAAATAAAAAGTTAAAGCCAAAAAAAAAAAAAATTGCCTTATAGCCCAAAAAAACACACTAAAAATGAAATATTAAAAGAGAGAGTAGAAAAAATTTAAGAGATCAAAAAAAGTCACGTTACATTTTATTGTTTTAACAATGCTGACAAGCAGCGGTGATTGGCTATCAAAAGACAACTGGAGTTTGTGTAATAAAAAACTTTTTTCTACCCCCCCCCCATAAACATCTGTGATAAATAGAAAAACAAATTAATTTATGTATGATTGATTAGATTTTGTGGTATTTTTGTTCTGTTTCTTTTTTTTAATAAATGTGATGAAAAAATAAATAAAAATTGTTCATATTAATTAAAAGTGTAAAATATTATTATTTTGTTATTATAAACTTTCTTGCTAGTCTAGCTGCGGACCAACAGAGAACTTCTGTGGCTCGGTACCGGGCCGTGGCCCCGTGGTTGAAAACCACTGATTTAGAGAATATGTATATCAATATTAATATTCCCTATAAACGTTATTATTAATATTTTTTATAAAGGACTTTTATTTTTTAAATAAAAATTTATCTTAACATAGCATCAGAATTCTTATACATCATTAAAAATATAGATTCAAACCACTTTTTATAAAAAAAAGTCCGTAAGGCAGTTTTAATGGTTTAAGATTTTATTCAATGCACTTTTCTTGAGTTATTCTCTATATAGAATGAAAGTATGACTGGATAATGCATTCATCATGAATAGGCTAAAATAAATCATATGAGAATCAACAGACAATGCTAATTGTGGATCCACAAACATTACACTTTAGAACTAGATGCTTTTAAAATTGGCATTTTTAGGAAAATACATAATTTTGTTTGGTCATCTAATGCACTAATTAGATTTGTTTTATCATGACATAATATGATTTTCATCTATTGCATGGTATACCATATTAGCTGAGTTAATCATTCAGTTAGCTCTGTCATTTTAATCAGTTTAATTTTGTGGGATGGTGTTAAACAGGTTTTATAATGCTGAATTGATCAAATGTCCTTAATTATGATGATATAATATTTTTTTTAAAACAAGAAATCATTGGAAGTGTTTTTCTAAACACTGAAATTAAAAATAAATAAAAAACTGGCTTCTCTTACACCTTTTTACCCTATTAACACAATTCCAAGTAAGCTATAATAAATCTGTGAACATTTATTTCATATTAAAAATTAATTTAAGGAGAAAATAATTATTATTTTTTATAACAAATATACATATATCTTTCAGTTTATAAACAAGAATAAAAGAAATTTATATTGTGACTTTTAGAAGAATAAAAATGATTTTGACCTACATATATATATATATATATATATATATATATATATATATATATATATATATATATATATATATATATATATATATATATATATATATATATATATATATATATATATATATATATATATATATATATATATATATTGTAGCCCTTGGATTTGTCCAAGGCTCCAGTTTTGGAGTTAAATATGCAAAATAGGGTTCAACAAAAATTTTCCTCATAATGTATGTATTTTTTTTCCTTTGATAAGAAATTTTTTTTAGCACAGACCAAGTTTGAACCCATATTTATAAGGATTGTGTATGTTTGACTTAGTAAGCAATATAAAAATTTATTATTAATACATTTATAACCAGAAGATTAATTTAGTTTTATTTATGAATCAAGTTAATATTAAGAATATATTAGAAAAGCAAAATGTATACATTTGTTGATAAATTAATTGAGAAAAGGGAGGATATGTGTGACTATTAATAACTACATTAGATAGTGATGATGAGTGGACATTGTTTTATAATGAGTTATAACAAAACAGTTCATGAAAGTAAATGAAAATAATAATAATATAGTTATAATAGTTATAAATAAATAAAGATTAAGGCATTAAATCAGTCAATTTAAAGAAATGTATATATGCAATGTAGGTGTGTGTATATAATCTGATTATAGGTTTTGATTGTAAAATTCACAATCAATAATCTTCCCTATCATGTTGTAAAGCAATTTTTGAATAAGAAATTAAATTATTTTAATAAGTTTAATATTAGCAGCCAAAATTTAATTCAAAGTCTGAGTTTGAAACAGCTGCAATATATATTTTGTTTCATTATTAAATGGAAAAAGAAAAGATACTGTTCTGTTATTTACTTTTGGTATAGGTTTCATGGTATTATATTGCTTAGTCAATTATCAGAGGCATTTAACTGATGCCAATTTTCACCAAGGAATTTAGGTGGACCATTAATTTAAACCATTAATATGATAGCCTGTAAAATGTCAAAAATTAATTGGCAATTATACCTGTTGAATTGTAGAGTTAATTGTGTCTGTTTAAAATACAGATTGGAATTTGGGCCTGTTTTTCTGAAAGAGCAAAAAGGTTAAAATTAATAGAGAAATAGGAACAAGTCAATTAATTATAAAGATAATGAACAGATGGATTTTCTCTATAAAAGATGTGTTAACAGAATGGGAGGAGTCTCTCTTTTGTATTTAAAACTTTTTTTTTCACAGGTTTTTCTTGCATTGACTGAGAGAAAAACTGTCTTATAAAATTTAAAATCATTTTTATTGTACTTTTTGTCTCTAAAAGAATAACTTGGCTAAATCTAACATTGTCTTAAGAGAAGACAATGTGTAGTGAATAAATTTTAAGTGGGCACATACATGCTTTTCCTCCAGAAGTCAACTAATGGTCATCACTGGATCAACATATGGTAATAAAAATTTAAACCACAGAAATTAAACTTTGGGTTTAATATCATTTATATATATATATGCAAATAGTAAAATTTAAAACTCAAGAGTTTGATGTATATGTAAGTCAATTAATTTAAAATTGGAAAAAGACAATCAAAAACAGACTGATATTGTAAAAAAGTTAAATGAAGGCTGTTTAACTGAAACCTGCAGAAAATTACAAAGTTTAAATGTAATCTACATAGAGTTGGAAATGAGGAACGCGGTTCAGCAAAATAAAAACTCTATATATGATGGCAAAGAAACAAAACTCTATCAAAATAACTTTTTACTACAAAGACTTATATGCTCTTATAAACCAGTCAAGGAGGAATGGAAAAAAAAAGAAAAGTGGAAATCAGGAATCTGGAAGGACACCTACTAAAGGACTTCTATAACTATATATTTTTTTTTATTCCCTCTTTATGTGTGTAGGACATTTAATATATATATATATATATATATATATATATATATATATATATATATATATATATATATATATATATATATATATATATATATATATATATATATATATATATATATATATATATATATATATATAAATGTCTGCAGGACATTTAATATAAAAAAATGAATTCTTTCTTTGTAGTGTATCATGTATATCATCTATTTTAAAATTAATTCATGTGATAATTACCATTGTATTATTTTGGGGGTAGAGATTGATTTCAGATGATTTTATATATTTTTATTTAAATGCTTTTGCTATTATTGTCATTTTGGGGGCAGGTGAAATTTATATCATGTCATTCTGAAATGCCTTATTTAAAATGCTTTACAAACAATTTAAAAAAAAAACACTTAGAGATATTATTATTAGCATCAGAAGTTATTGTCAAATGCTTAGACTTATAAATGAATTGCTTGTCTATTGAGTTGTATCATCATCATTTTTTTATAAAAGTGCATGAAAATAGTTTTGAGAATTTTATATGCATTTCTTATTGTTTATTATTATTGTTATCATAGATTTAAGGCCAGAAACAAGATGATTTATGCTTGGACTATTTATGAGCTCATATTAATTTGCAAGAATATTAAGGTTGTGAAAGTTTTACTTGTATAATTTGATGTTTCAAACTGTATGTGTGTGGATGGACAAAGATCTCCACAAAGACAGTGAAGTCTAATTCACTAAGATTTATGCTATATTCATAAAGTCTTTGAACCTAGTGGAAGAGTTTTCCCACTTGAGTATTCTCTACACCGTAAGAAGGTTTTTATTGTGATGGGGAGAGGTGATTGGTATACCTATGTTTTTGTATGACTAGCGATAAAAATCCTAGCATATCTCAACCTTAGTGAAAAGGTTCTCTCTTATTCGGGTCACTGCCTGCTTCATATTAATATTTGATATTCCTTGTGTGTGTATGAGAAATAACCATGATGAGCATTATTATAAGTAGTGGATACCAAGTCGCAAACTCAATTTAATGTCAGAATAAATGCAGATAATGTATGTGCGATTGGTGTATTTGAATATTGTTTTTTGTAGATTTGATTTAGCATTCGAGCCAAAATTAATTAAGTTAATAACTGTTAAGGGTTAAATAAAACTTACGAATAATTGGGTGTAAGCAATGCATATATAAATTTATTTAATAATTATTTACATGGCCAGCTGAGAACTTCACTGGAAAGGTAATATTGTTAAAATATTATTATATTATAAGAACATGAACATAGAGTGGGTGCACTATGATGATGGTTGATCTTAATGCCAATTTATTTGCAATGACTTAGTCTCACTATTTTAAGATATATCTGTTGTAAAGATTAGGGCAAAAGAATATTTAATCAGGATGATAGGATAAGATCAAGAAATGTGCATGGGAATATCAACTTTAGATTTGTTAACTAAAATTATTAAATTTAATTAGGGGAGAAATCGATTATGTATTTTCTAAAATATATCAGTAATAAAAGAGAAAGCATTTAACACAACAGATATTCATATTCACTAGATTTAAGATAAAATGAAAGCGTAAATATAATGTATATGTTTTTGTATTGAATTATAGTTGTTAAATAAAACTTGTTATTTGTTTTAAATAAAATTTGGTGTGTCTCCATGTTTTTGTGGGTTATTATTATCTAGATATTTCCAATCCAATCATACATCAATATATTATTATTAATATTTGAAGGATCATGTACATAACTAATATTTAGTAAAATTATTTAAAAGGTTAATTTCAAATACTTTAAATTACCAAATAATTTAATATTGTTGAAGTATAAATCGTGAATAGGGATAGTATTGAGTGATAGTGAGTGCAGAGGGTGGGCATAAAATTCTTTCCCCATCCATTGTATTCAAACCCCTCTAGACCCATTTTATTTTTATATAATTTTGTTATAATTATGAATATGTTTATCATGTATTACTAAAAGATTTTAATAAGCTTAAATTATTCCCAACTTTAATGTAAATTGATGTTAAACTGCATTAAAGACAACAGAGATCACCTTGAAGGTGATCATGAGAGGAGGGTTTATCACCAGTAATCTATCGCAGCTTATTCGATTTCCACACTTAATTTTTCGAAAAAACCCTGAGAAGAGATTATAATGAGAGAAAGCAGCTAATAAAAATGTAAAATTTAATGATAAAGTAAATAATAGTGTAATAGACATATGGATGTGAAGTTGATGGAGGAGTGGATATAAAACATTATAATTAGAATAAAATTTAATTGTAGCTTTATTCATAGTGAATGGGGAATGTGCTGAGAATAATCTGGAATTCTTAAAGATATTATCAATTTTAATGCATTCTAAGTGTTCTCTAAATTGATTATGTATTAACCCATTCATGAAATATTACTACTAAGGGTATTGAATTGAGATTTAACCTTTATATTGTATTAGATTTGCAAATTGGTGCCCTGGCAATTAAGCTTATAGATGTTCTGTATCATCATCATCATTCTTATAGGCCTCAGAAATAGTGTCAGGTGGGAGTGATGAAGCCTCCATCGATCCATCCTTAAAATGTTGTAATTGGCATGCAATTTATCTGCAAGTGTATAAATGCCATATAGATTTAAATATAGTACAATCAATCCATAATGTCGATGTACGATCATTTGAATAAAATTCTCATTGGTTAGAATAAAGTTATAATTAACTTAAACTATCCAATAATATATGTGATATTTGAAAGTTCTCCCAATTGTTTTAATGCTATTCAAAATCCAATGAGGATGACCGATCGAGAGATTGCAAAATGTGTTTAATGTTAATTTAATAAGTTTCTATAAAGTTAACAAAATAACGAATAACTTTTCATTTGTTTGAATTAATTTTATTTGATTACAATTGGCTTGTAACATGGTTGCACGAAGGAGATTATATTTAATTTAAATGTATGAAATATATTAGTCTATACATTGTACTTGAGAAATTATTTTATTAAATCTATACTTAGAAATTATTTAATCTATATTTATTATACTAGAATATATATAATTGATGCATTGCATACTTAATTGATACTTAAGAAATGCATCTTTCGTTACTTTATATTTAAAAAAAATTTCATCTTTTAAAAACCAAGATTTAGATTAATACATTTTGGTTAGAAATGGCTCTTAAATCCATTTTGTTAGAATATATATATATATATATTCTTTGTAATATGTAAGTGAAAAGCTTGTATGCTTTATTTCTGAAAGATAACTCAACTAGTACCATTATATATATATATATTGAACCGAATTCGAATGTGTTCATTCAAAACACCGGCCTCTTAGGCAGAGAAGAACATACTCGGAGAGTATGTATGCCCAAACGATAGCTATAAAGTATATAACTAGCATTACATTTCCAGGACATAGCTTCTTCTCGGCTGTTGAGTTCAACACCAAATCCAAAGCACTTTTTGTTTGTGTATAAACACGGGCGCCAACTGTTTATTCTAAAAGAATACTAAAAGAATAGACAACGCATTTTGAACAGTGGCCACTAACTCAATGCCTAAATCCATGACTAGCTCAGCTGTTTGTAATCACTAATAGATTATACTTCATTAGTGGTTAAAAGAATTGATAAAAGAATTGTAAAAGGAATTTATAAAAGAGATTGATAAAATAATTTGGTAAAGAATTGATAAAAAGAATTGCCCGACAAATAAAGTTTAACTTTAAAGACAATTTATTAACTAACATTTATTTACTAAATTTAAACATTTTATAATTCTAATAAAAACACACATATTTTTAAATTAACATTTCTAAACTAGTTTAAATATTCTTGTATATTTTCATAACCGAACACTGGTATTTATCTAATTTAACCAATAATATTGATATAAGGATCACGCACATATTAACTCATGCACACACATAATAATAATAAAGTATTACATAGCATTTGAAATTTAAACACACATATCAATAGTTCATTTATGTATGATATCGAGTTCATATAATTAGACTCTTGGAGGATTCACACGAATTAATGAAATGCAATGGCTATTACAGTATAAACGGAATAAGCAAATGTTTTTACCTAGGTTTTTGAATATAGACGTAGAATTTTGTTCTTTGGAGGCTGCTTTCGGTGAAAATGTTTCCATTATGAATGCTTACCAGCCAGCTGGGACGTTTCCTTGCTGAGTTTCCTGATTTTCATGATTATTACTATCAGAGACAAATAGATACTGATGGAGATTTTCTAAGATGTTAAGCTGACATTATTTCACAGGCAGATCTGCTGTTTTCTAGGACATCTGGGCTGGAGATAAACGTGCATTCCCAAGATCTTCTCAACACTGCATTTTGTTTGTTAACTGCTCAATTAATTTCTGAACTGTACTACTCAATTACTTTGTGAACTGATTACTGTCCGATAAAAAAAGGTCTATTTATACCTGCACCTTGTTGTCTTTCTAATATCTCTGGCAAATATCTGTTGTCAATTTCCAGTGATAATCATTTGATAAACGTGTTTTGGAAGATTGCTTAATTAGTAATAGCCATGCAATAAAACATGTTGTTTTATTTTATTAATAGCCATTGCCGTGTTTTTAATGATAATCTTCTTTTATTTCGCATACATTTTATTTATTTACAAATCGCACATATAAATGCACATATATTTTTAATACAATTTACTATTTAGTTTTAACATTATTTTTTCTTTAATTAAACTTGAATGAAAAGAGATTTGTATGTTTTAACTTTTTAAATTATATTTTTACGAATACTAATAAAAACTCTTTACTTCCTTTTATAACCCTTAGTTTAATTTCTCTAACGAAACACCCCTCTCCCCTTCTGATTAATTAATTGTAGCTTTTTTATTTCAAAACTAATGCTAGAAAACTATTTGATTCTTATTCTTTTCTAAAACAAACTGTAATAAACTCTTCAACGTTTAATTTTATGTTTTTCATTTATGAACGATTATTTTAATAATATAATTTTAGATAAAATTATATGTGCCTATATCAATATAGGTACAATATATATATATATATATATATATATATATATATATATATATATATATATATATATATTGTGAAAGAAACTACTTTTATCGCATCTACTATAACACAGACACATACTCTGTATCAATAAAATGTCTTGAAAGTATAAGTGGTCCACCTATGTTTAGAGCTCATTCTTAAAATAAACCAATATTTATTGATATTGCACTAATTTAGAGCTCGATCTTATTGTGAGAATATTATTTGCACAAGTTTCCCATTTTACCTATGTGTGACAATAAATCTTAATTGTTGATATATCTGTAATAATTGATAATATGGTTATTTATACACATATGAAATATTGGAAACTACTTTTCACATATGCACTATAAAATTAATGCACCCCCTCTCATCAATAAAGCATTTAAAGTATAACCTATTATTAAAACTTATTTTATAAATAAACCAATATGTATTAACCATACTTGAATTTAGGTCTTGAACTTATTGTCAGCATAATTCTTAAATTGGCATATTACTTGCACAAGTTCAGATTATATTTTCTCTTGCCTGAGATATGGAATCTAACTTGTGCAAGTAATATGCTAATTTAAAAATCATCTGTATTAACATAAACCCTGAGTTTAAGCAAGATCAATAAATATTTAGTTATTTATAGAATAAGCTGTAAACATATGTTTACTACATATGCTTTTAAAACATTTATGTATAAAGTGTGTGTATCAGTTTTATAGTTCATGTAAATAGAGTGGTTTCCTTTCACCATTTTTCAAAAGTATATACCACTAATCCTATTTTCAGATTCTACTTCTCCTTCATGTTTTTGGCTATACAATAGCTTAGATGTGACAAAAATATTTATTTTATTATTTTACTTATTCTTCCAAAAGAAGGAAAATACCAGACTTATAGCAACTCAAAATTTTCAGGTTAATATTTCATTCCAGACCACTCTTTATTTTATCAATTACATACTTATAGTGTAGGCATAGGTAGGTTATATGATTGCAGATAAACTATTTAGGTATTTTTGAATTTTTATTTCTTTCATATGATGATTATTTTTATTCCCTGCCATATCTTTTTCTTATATATATCTGATTTTCTATTTATCATTATTATCTTCTCCATATTAAATCAATTATCAAGAGAGTCTATTGTGTTCACAAATGTTAAATGTAGAATCCGCTGATATTTAATAAATCTAAAGATAGAAGCGATTTTATAAAGATAATAAGTAATGCATTTATTAAAAAGATAAATAAATATAATTGCAGAAAAAAATTAATTTAGTTTTAATTCAGCCCATCTAAATTTATTAATAAATAAATTATCATTATAAAAATGAATGCAAGTGAAATTAATTAATTTAAAATTGCTTTAATAATCTACAATTGTCAAAAGTATTTTAACATTATTATTCCTATTTGATTTTTTATCTATTAGCAGTCTGTTTCATTTCAGTATACTTAATAAGATAATTTTCAATTAAATCTAACATTAGTATAATATTCCTTCTTAATACTCATTTTTATTTTATCTTTAAATTAAAAAAAATATAGGAAAATTATTAATTTATTCTTATTGTAATATAAATGTGGCATGAGTTGACGATGTGAAAAGTGGCTTTTTATTTTATAATAGGTATATATTATCTTCCAGTGATTTTAGAAATCAAAGTATCATGTTAAATGGAGGTTGACATTATCCAGTGAATCATAGTCGAGAATATATGCCCACTGAATTGAGAGATTATCTGTAACTTAGGATTATTTAATTAAAGTAAAAAAAAAGGATTGCAATAATATTGAAACACTTTAATAAGTTTCAATGGTATATTTATATGTCATAATCTATAATTTTTTTATCATATAAGATGATGCAAAGTAATGATAAACAAAATTTTCTTTACGTTTACTTTCTTAAAAATTCTCATATATTTATTGATAAATTTATTCTTAAACTTAACAATCGGTTT
This sequence comes from Epiperipatus broadwayi, assembly GCA_028023455.1. Lineage (NCBI taxonomy): Eukaryota > Metazoa > Onychophora > Udeonychophora > Euonychophora > Peripatidae > Epiperipatus > Epiperipatus broadwayi. The sequence continues at coordinate 6,331,611 of JAQFVV010006202.1, read as the reverse complement.
CCTTCTGATAAATTGCTTATTTGAACTCATAATATTTAGTTATCTATAATTAAGTTGTACCTTTTAAAGTCAACTAGACTTATGTGTTAGGCAAATTTGTCCTCTATAGCCAAAACACCAATATTTTACTCTAAGCATAATGTTAATACAATGTCGAACAGCATTTTCTCTCAACATAATTCTTCATGTCAAGATACTTAAGAATACTTTAAAATTGAATAGCCTGTAATTTAATTTATTTAAGTGATTTTTATTTCTAAGAGTTTTCTAATTTATTTTACTTTTTTTATTATCATTTGAAAAAGATTTTATCACATTAAATTGTGTTTAAATTAAATCCATATAAATAATAACCATTGCAATAATAAAGTTCAGTCTTAGAATAAAGTAACTCCTCTGCTTTACAATATTTTTACCATTAAAAGAGAAGCTTATTTTTATATACATAGAAATTGGCAATTTAATATAAAATCCATAAACAAATTTAATCACATGATCACCATTTCTTATGCTTGCTTATAACTGTTATTAAAACAGGCAAAACTCCCTATATGTATTGCCACTCAGTGCAAGCCAGAATAATCATTGGATGCCAGAAGTCATATACATAAAATCTAAGATCTAGGTGCAGTGATCTCAGATCCAAGGCTCCTCATTGATGAAGGCCACAAGCCAGAAACTATCTGGAGATATTGGATGAGTAGTCACTAGATGGCGATTTTATGCACAAGCCTTCTGGCTTCCATTGATTACTCTGGCTTGCATTGAGTGGCAATACATATACAGAATTTTCCCTGTTTAATAACAAATGTAATCCTTGTCGACTAAGAAATCATAAGGAATTAATAAATTTGATCAATTAATTTCTTAAACTTAACAGTCGGTTTTCTTCTGAAGAATTGTTTGTTTGAATTAAAAAGTTTTAATTTTCTATAATTATATTGTACCTCTTAATGTCTAGCTAGGTTTATTTCTTAGGCATATTTATCCACTATAGCATAAACATATTTTATTCTACGTATGATATTAATAGGCAAATAAAAATTTTCTTAAATAATTTTATATTTTAATATTATAGCTGGTTGTAGGCAACATTAGAGACAAACTTCAATTATCAATAGCATTTACTCTGAATCAAAAATAAACATTCTAAAAAATGTAGTAATACTTTTTATACTGCTACCATTTTAAAAATAGCTGGAACTTTTCAGATCTCTTTTTTTTTCAATTTTCAAATGAAAAATATATATATAATGTGTAACACAATTTTTACATTAATAATTAAAGTTAAAATAATTAATAAATCTTTTGGCTTTTTTAACTGTTTTGTATAAAACAGAATAAGATGAATTGTGTAATAATGTAACTCAAAAATATAATTAACTATTTTGGCAAGTAGCTTTTATTTTAAAAAATTGAATTGAAAGTAAACAAAATTTTTAACAGCTAATATCAGTCAAACAGAAATAACTGCAAAATCTCAATTTGTAAATAATGTGAAATGGTATTTTAAAGAGGTTAGGTATATTTTTAATTTGCATATCTATACATACTGGGACATGCATTATTTAAATAAAAACAATTATAACATATGGTTTACAATTAAAGTATATTGAAATATATAATAAATTATCTAGAAAAATGCAGCTTTTAGAATCATTATCAGTTTTTTTGCACTGTTGTGAACTGCAACAGGAAAGCGTTTTCATCGTTTTATAGTAAAAAAACAAACAAAATTTTCAGATATATAAAATGACTTGTAGCCCCATATCAGTAAAGATATATTTGATTATTACGTATTCAATTTATAAATAATGAGCTATAGGTGCAATAATAATAATAATTCTACAGCAAACCTTAGTAATCCTAGTTGACAAGAAAAAAATCCAAAAAGAAGACCTAAAATGTACCATTTTCAAATAATATGTAAAATTTACTTAACCTAAATAACAATTTTTAACTATCCCAAGCATCTTTTCTGTGACAATTTTAAATCTATCAAAGTCTTTCATCAAAATTCGACATTTTCAAATTGTTTCAAATAGCCAAAATGTCTGCCACATAATCACATGACCAATAAAAATTATTTAGGATTTGAATTCCAAAACAATCTCTTACAACCTCTATTATTCAAGATAAAAATCACATAGATAAGATCAATAACTAAAAATTGATTATTTTTCATACACACTTTTAAATCTTTTAAATTCATTAGAAAAATTTAAAAAAAATTTCAATGATAAAACCAAAGAAAATAATAATTCTGCAGAAAACGTTGATAATTATACAAGTCTCTGGGTTGGAACTCCAGGAAAACTTGAAAAACTCGCATACTTCGAGGTAAAACTCAAGTATATAAAAATAATGAACATAATTTAGCAAATAGAAATAACTTTTCTTAGACATTTAAAAATTAAATACTAATTTTTCTAAAAAAATTAAATATTTTATTAATAACAAAGTCAGTGCACATGTAAGCCCCCAAGTTATGTAGCCAGATAGATGCCATCTATGCAATATACACACTGCTACAGACTTCAGAATTCATTAAAACTTATAGATGTGACACACATCTATGCGCAAGTTACTGGATAACTAGCCAAAAATCAATCAAGCTGATGCCACCATAAACAAAGTCCTTTATTCTACCCAATCATATACGAATAAGCATTTACTTTTTAAAATAATTTTTAATAAAACCCCCTTTAATTAAACAATATGAAGATGGGGAAGAATGTTTTTTAAATAAATAATTACCTCTAACACCCCATTGATAAATTATTTTCTGTGAGAAAGTTATTAATAAAAAATTTTTCCTAAAAAACCCATGAGAAAGTATTTATATAAAAATACCTTAAAAAACCACATATAATATAATTATTATAAAAGACCACTTAAAAAAAAAATTATATAAGGGTTTTTTGAAAGGATTTATTTATAAAAACAACATTCTCAAAGCGTCTACACAATTTAGTTTAACAGGCTGTCATTCTACCCAATCATGCAAAAGTGTATAATCAGTAGAGATAAACTCAGATAGAGTTTTAATGTATTTAACCAAGTCAAAATGGATGCAATCTCTAGAAATAGATACCGACCAAACCAGAAAGAAATGCAAGAGAATACCCACAACCCAGGCAACCAACAGTGACATAATAACTAAGTATACCAACAGAGATATTTATCAGCAGAAAGAAAAACAGTGCTAATATAATATAATGAATTTTGTCCGTACACCTTTGTAATAAATATTTTAATGTATACATGAGTAATCTTTAAATATTAAGTATAAAATGAATATAACTTCGTATCATAACTGAAATTGAACCTATGTCATAATTAATAATAGCTGACCATGTGAATATATTAACATAAACCTATCCAAACAATTTAATCCTTTGCTTTATTTATATGCATAAAAGTTCACTGAACTATATTCAAACCTATGGAGATATATATGTAATCACTAGTGTAAAATATATGTATGCAAAAGTAACTCATTGTAACTCTTATTTTAGTCTGAATAATTTTCCCTATTGAATAATAGCAGCAGCAGCAGCAGTAGCAACAACAACAATAATAATGGCAACAATAATAATAATAATAATAACAACAATAATAATAATAATAATAATAGTAGCAACAATAATAATAATAATGGCAACAATAATAATAATAATAATAACAACAACAACAACATCAACAATAATAATAATAATAATAATAATAATAATAATAATAATAATAATAATAATAATAATAATAATAATAATAATAATAATAATAATAATAATAATAATAATAATAATAATAATAATAATAATAATAATAATAATAATAATAATAATAATAATAATAATAATAATAATAATAATAATAATAATAATAATAATAATAATCAATATTCTACTCACACTATGAAAACCAGATTTCTTTATATATATATAAACATAGGTATTTGAAATTACATTATCTTTTGAAATGTTAAGTATGGGCTTCTTAAGTTAATATCTTCCAAGATCCTCAGTTATGGTCTAAAAGATTAATGTTTAACTACATTAAACTTAATTCTGATAGTCTATTCGTATGTCATTATATACTATAGTGATCCTAATATTTTTAAAGTAAGTTCACATGAATGATAAAGGATTCCAAGTTATATGTATATAAGTGTACAGACATCACATAAAAAGTATTAATGGAATAATTCATCCCTTCACTAATATCTTGAGATTATATAAGCATATATCACATTTAAATTACAAGTTATTTATCAAAAGAAATGAATTGAACTTCAATGATAATGATAATGTCTTTATGTGTTTATAAATGATGTTCATGAAGACAATAAATTAATTTTCAGCATTTATTAAATACTAAACATCACATGATAACTATTTTTATGCTAGCACATAACTGTTATTAAAACAGGTAAAACTCTCCATATAGTAGTGCTACTCAGGGTCAAACAGAGTAATCAATGGATGTCAGAAGGCTTATGCATAAAATCCCCATCTAGTGCCTACTCATCCAACATCCCCCAGACTAGTTTCTGGCTTGTGTTCTTCATCAGTGAGGAGCTTTAGATCTGAGAACATTGCACCTAGATCTTAGGATCTAATACAATCCTCCAGCAGCCACCTTTTATCTGTACTTAACTACAAAACTATGAGAATAAAATTAAAAACACAATAATATTTTTAATCTATGCTCAATAGCTTATATAGTCATATGTCTCTGAACCCAGTTCACTACCCATAAATTTTGGTATCTTTGGCTCTTTAACAACCATAGCCCCCACTATCCTATTAGACAGGATTGGTGTTAAACCACTAAACATCACATGATTACTATTTCTTGTGCTAGCACATAAGTGTTATTAAAACAGGCAAAGCTCTCCATATAGTAATGCCACTTGGTGCCAACCAGAGTAATCAATGGATGCCAAAGGCTTATGCATAAAATCCCCATCTAGTGCCTACTCATCCATTATACCCAGACTAGTTTCTGGTTTGTGGCCTTCATCAGTGAGGGAGCTTTGGATCTGAAATCACTACACCTACATATTAAATACTATAGGCATATCACATGTATGTTAAATGTATTTGTGAAACAAACAAAAAAAGAAAGAAGTAATAAATGATATTTAATGGAGTATTGTTTTATTTTGATATATCAAAATTTAGATAAAAATGTGCACTTTAGCAAATAAAAAAAAATTATAATCAGATTGATTACCATTGAGTTTCATTTTTTTAATATACTTTAATTTGAAAATTTTCTGTTGTCTGAAGCTCAATATTCATCCTTGCATGAATTTCATTAACACTTTAGATGACTTCTAACAGTAAATGCATTACTTTAAAACCTTTTGAAGTTAACCCTGCTATTTTTCATTATTTTATTATATTGGTGCAGAAGTGAAGAAGTCAAATTTACATTTTTGCCTTCTAGTGAGAAATTTTGTGAACTTTTGTTTTTATTCTTTAAAATTTGTGTATTTTTTTTTCTAATATTTTGATTTCAAAAAATCTTTAAAATGTCAGGAGAATCAAAAAAATAGTAATTTAAAAGTATGGTAAAGCCCATAATGATGAGATCTCATGGTAATTTTGATCATCTCAAAGTTTGTGAGATGACTTCAAGAAAATATTACAATGGCCTAAAAACTTGATTTTTTGGAAAGCTTATGATTATTTTGTATAGTAATTGTGTGATAATTATTAAAAATTATAAATGTATATTATTACAGATTTATTTTCTACAGAAATCTTTTATTTTAAATATAAACATTATATTTTGCTGAGTAATGTTACTATGGAGATGATGACCACAGGAAATATAACTACCTACAAATGTCATCACTAAATAGTCTGCTATAGCATTCAGTGATATTGTAAAAAATTACAAAAAAAAGAACTTTTAAAGCATAAATTGATTGATTTACTAGATATTAAAAATAATTTGTTCAGATTTTAAAACAAACTTTAACAAAGTACATTTCATTCATTTTGCAAATTAAATCTGCTCCACCTAAAATTTGCTGATGAAACAATGCTTTGTTTTGATTAAAATCTAATTTTTAAAATAATTCCAAAAATCAAATGTGATTTTTAAAATTTTATTTAATTTTTAAACAAAAATATCTATCAAATGAGGTTAAAATTATATATTATGATAAATAATAATGATTTAATATTAAAGTGAAGGTTGAAAGCATAAATGAGTAAGAAAAAAGAAATCTAAACATCACATGATCACCATCTCTTATACTAGCATGTAATTATTATTAAACAAGGCAAAACTCTCCATACAGTAGTATAATCCTGTGCCAACCAGAGTAATCAATGGATGCCAGAGGCTTGTGTATAAAATCCCTATCCAGTGCCTACTCATCCAATATCCCCAGACTAGTTTCTAATAGGATAGTGGTGGCTATGGTTATTAAAGAGCCAAAGACACCAAAATGTATGGGTGCTGTACTGAGTTCAGATTCATATGAATATATAAGCTATTGAGCTTAGATTGAAAATATTATTGTGTTTTCAATTTCATTCTCATAGTTTTGTAGTTAAGTATAGATAGAAAGGTGGCTGCTGGAGGGTTGCATTAGATCCTAAGATCTAGGTGGAGTGCTCTCAGATCCAAGGCTTCTCACTGATGAAGGCCACAAGCCAGAAACTAGTCTGGGGATATTGTATAAGTAGGCACTAGATAAGGATTTTATGCTCAAGCCTTCTGGCATTCATTGATTACTCTGGTTGGTACAGAGTGGCACTGCTCTATGGAACATTTTGCCTTGTTTAATGACAAATAAATCTGACACAATATAACAGAGTTAATCTTTTTGAAGTATCTTTTTATCCTAGTTGATCTAAATGAATCAATGGAAGATGACACAATTATTTTATATATTTTTTAGATAATTCTTAAATTGATATCTGGGATAGGAATAGCTATTCATTTTCATATTGATTTCTCTTTCTTCCTGCAGATTGTAATTATGAGGGAGGGATAAGCAGTAGGAATTAAATTCCCCAGATAGCAACTTTTTACTCTACCCAGTCATTCTTTAATATACTGGAAACCAGATAAAGTTTTGCAATCACAACAGGTAAAAAAAATGAAAGAATCGGATGATAACAAAATGTGTTATTTTTTCAATAGCAAATGTAAATAATAATCCCTGCTACTATGGCATCTAACCTATTTTCATGAGACACAGACTGAAATTCTTTGCTAGTATAACTATCAATCTTCAAAAAAAAATCTTAATATTTTACAATGGTAATATATATACATGTTCTATGAAAACATAACAGTTTATAATGTATAAAATACATTGTAAGTCACAAATCATTTGTAACAAACAAACTATGTATATATTACATGTTTTTTATATATTATAATCATTAATATTGTCAAAATAATTCACATAGTTTTTTTCACTCTATGCTATCATCACTATTGCCATATATATGTATATTTTTTTTTTTTTATATATATATATATATATATATATATATATATATATATATATATATATATATATATTAGCTGCAGAAAGGAGTTTGCTATTGACTGAAAGGAGACCCTTTGATTCCTCTTGGAAGCCTTAAAGGAACCAAGCAGGGCAAATTCTTAATGTCCACTCCATACGTTCTTGTCACTGCAGCTGTTATTACTATGTAATTATTCATATAGTATATGAACATCGATGGGCTGCTCACCAACATGCATTAACCAGCATGGTGAGTTTATTGGCTTTTTAACTCCAAGTTTAAGAATATTTTTCCAATATATACAATCATGACAGACATTAATAAATCATGGCCCTTATTCCCAGGAAATGTAAAGTCACCAACCAAGGCAGCGGTTGGTGGCCAAAGATGGAGGGTGCTAAGAATCACCTGATTGAGGACTCAGGCTACCATTTGATGACATCTTTTTATTTAGGTACTTACAACTGCAGATCACTTTCAAGTGAAGGAAGATTGCAAGAGTTAGAAGAAGAACTGTCTTATATTAAATGGGACATTATTGGACTTTGTGAAGTTAGAAGAAAAGGTGAAGAAACACTTGATTTAAAAAGTGGACATATACTCTACTATAAAGGCACAAATATTGAAAATACATGTGGAGTAGGATACATTATAAATAAAAAAAGGAAGAATAACATTGAGGAGACTGATGGTATATCAGACAGAATGGCAAGATTAGTTTTACAACTTAATAGCAGATACCAAATGCAGATAATTCAGGTTTATTCCCAAACAAGTTCTCATAGTGATGAAGTTATAGAAGATTTTTATATGGATGTACAAAAGGCTTTTGATCAGAGTAAATAACATTTTAAAATGGTTATGGGAAACTTTAATGGTAGAATTGGTAAACAAATGAAAGATGAAAATGCTGTAGGTAATTTTGTTTATGGTAATAGAAATGAGAGAGGATATAGACTTGTGGAGTTTGCAGAAAAAGAAAAACTTTATATTATGAATTCTTTTTTTGAGAAAAATGTTAAAAGAGAATGGACATGGAAGCATTCAAATGAAGGTATAGCAGAATTGGATTATATTTTGACTAATAGAAAATACATATTTCAAAATTGTAATGTTCTTAATAAATTTAACCCAGAAAGTGATCATCAATTTGCATTGGTGGTCGAGAGATCAGCATGACTTTCTTGCACATGTTGGCAGTTGCCCGGGTTGCGGGTTCACATCCCAGCCGATACTATGACACTTTAAAAAAAAATAGTAAGATGTAAGCTACATGTTAATGCAAAATTAGAAAGACAAAAATTATTAAGAAAAACAATATTTACAGTTGATATTCCTAATCTTCAGAAACATTCTAATGAATTTAAATTAGAACTTACAAATCGGTTTCAAGTAATAGTAGACTTTGAACATCATTCAGATTTGAATGACATTAATAGGAAAATAACTGATACACTTTTAAAAACTACAACAAAAACAGCCGGTAGAAAAAAAAGCAATTGATCAATAAAATTTCTACTGAGACTAGAGAATTTATAAAGAAAAGAAGGAATATGAGGATATACAACAATGATGCATTAAAAAAGATTGAATATCTTGAATTTTGTAAATTGTTGCAGAAAAGAGTTGAAAATAATATAAGAAAGTATAATTGTGAACTAGCAAGGAAAGCTGTAGAATAGAATAAAAGTCTAAAGAGTGTAAAACAACATTTTGGTATTGGTAGGAAATTTATATCTGCAAAAAGAAAAAAAAAAGATGGCATTATTACTATAAAGAGAGATGACATCATGAAATGTGTAGAAGACTTCTATCAAGAATTATATAGTAATAAAGAACAAATGCCTTCTATATATATTATATTTTCCAAATTGCCCAGAATTTTGAATGAGGAAGTAAGACGTGCAATTAAATTTATGAAGAAAGGCAAGGCTCCAGGTAATGATGGAATTATAATGGATATATTAAAAGAAGTGGGTGAACAATTAGAAATTTTTTTAGCAAAGTTATATATGAAATGTCTAAATGATAAAGATGTACCAGATGATTGAAAGAATGCAGTATTAATATTAATATTTAAAAAAGGTGATAGAGAAGATATTAAAAATTACAGACCTATCAGTCTTTTATCAGTTTTATACAAAATTTTTACTAAGATAATTACAACTCGTCTTCAGAAAACACTGGATTTCCACTAACCAAAAGAACAAGCTGGATTTAAAAGTGGTTTTAGTACAGTAGATCATATCCTGGTATTGAGTGAAGTTATAGAAAGGACAAATGAATACGAGTTGCCATTATGTTTAGGATTTGCAGATTATGAAAAAGCATTTGATTCTATAAATATTTATTCAGTGATTAAAGCATTGGATAATCAAGGTGTAGATCCAGAATATTGTCATATTTTAAAGAATATTTATAAAAATGAAACAGCAACAATTAGATTACATAATGATAGTTGGAAAATCAACATTGAAAAGGGTATAAGACAGAGTAGCTCCATATCTCCAAAACTTCTTACTGCAGTGCTGGAAGAAGTATTTTGTGGATTAAAATGGAAAGCTAAAGGAGTGAAAGTAAATGGAGATTAATTAAGTCATTTAGATTTTGCAGATGATGTAATTATTTTTGCAAATAATGCTTTAGAGCTACAGGAAATGTTGCAGGAGTTATCAGATGAAAGTAAGAGAGTAGGACTTAAGATAAATGTTAAAAAGACTAAAGTAATGATTAATATATTTTTTCAAAATATAAAAATAAAGATTGATTATGATGAGTTAGAAGAAGTTAACAGTTACAAATACCTTGGTCAGATTATTAATACAGATGGAAACATAATGGATGAAATTAATCATAGAATTAAACTTGGTTGCAGTGCTTTTGGTAGAAATAACTTGATACTAAAAGAAAATATGCCTATGTGTTTGAAAAGGAAGGTTTTTAATAATGTGTTTTGCCAATTCTTACTTATGTATCTGAGACTTGGACACTTAATAGAAGAGCAATACAGAAACTTCAGACCACTCAAAGACATATGGAAAGATGCATGTTGGGAGTAACAAGAATAGATCGAAAATGCAATGTATGGGTAAGAGAACAAACAGGTGATTGAAAAAATTAAAAGACTGAAGTGGAGTTGGGCTGGACATATTTCTAGAAGAGATTATAATAGATGGACAATTGAAATTTTAAACTGGATTCCACGAGATTGTAAAAGACCCAGAAAGAGACCACATGTGAGATGGATGGATGAAATAAGAGAGTGTGCAGGGGTGATGTGGAGAAGAGAAGCTAAAGATAGGAAAAGATGGATTGAACTTGGAGAGACCTTCATCCTGCAGTGGATTTCTAATTGTTGTTGATGATGATGATAATATATATATATATATATATATATATATATATTACAAATGAATAAAGAAAAAATTGTCAATTACAATAAATATATATATATATATATCGAAATCAAACTAAATTAATAAACAAAGGGGGAAAAAAGGAAACATTTTCTTGCCGCAAGCTTTAGAAAAAAAAAATCGCGAATTTTTATACATTGTCAAATCTATAAGTAATATATATATATATATATATGCCTCAAAATAATAAAACATCCCTTATTCTTTGCTAATAAACACTTCATATTATGCAATAGAAAAAAGGAATCCCTATTTTCTTTCACACTCTTCCTATATATATATATTCCCTTTTATTTTTTATTTTTTGAATAAATATATAATACTATAATCGATGTTAAAGGATGGATCTTTCCAACCTTTACAATATAAATGTAATGTTTTTAAGATGTAGCGGTCTTTCACTATATATATATAATGTGTTTCTGTTTTACTTGAAAACTTATCCGCATTAAAAGAGAAAAATAGATAAATATTTTTTTATTATTATTTAAATCAAATTTATCAATTAAATGTATTTTTTTAAAAAAAAAAAACAAAATAAATAAATAAACAAATCTCATTTTGTATATTACATAAGCAAAGCTTTAGATGATAAAAGCTTTTCCTCATTTTACTGCGAGTTATTTATCAAACGATAATGTACTTCATTAGTTGCTTACAAAAAAAAAAAAAAAAGAGCAAAAAAGAGAGAAGAAAATGGAGAGATTATCTTGGAATGTTTAAATACATTTTTGTATATATAAAACTTTATTTAAGTTTTTAAAAAAAATTAAAAAAATTCAATTTATCTACACTATTATTGCTTTAATTTTAAGACAATACTTTAAAAATATTTATTTTTAAAGTGCATCGGAAAATAAATTGAATTGAAAATAATGTTTACTTTTTAAACCGCGATTCTGTGCCGCAGCTACTTCTAAAATTTCAATTATATACTTAATATTTTTATTAATCTATTTATAGGTACTTAAATAATTTTACTTTCCTTTAAAATTATTTTAAGTGTTTTTTTAAAAAAAAAACACTTGACTAATTTAAGTAAAAGATATAATTCATGAAAGTTATTTTATTTATATATGTAAACCTTTAATTTTCATTTACTGTCGTGAAATATTTATTTCTTAATAATAGATGTAGAACCGAAGGTTGTAAGATTTCAATTTTATCTATAACATGAACCGGAAAGTAATCATTTATTTTTAGCCGATTGTTTTAATTTAAATAACACATAAATTATTAAATTTGATTTTTATTTAAATATTAAAATACTTCTTTTAAAATATGGTTTTTAAAAAAAAAAAATTACATGGTTTTATTTAACATGGCAGACTTTGAAATTGAAAAGCAGCATTTACATCATTTTATCCTGTTTTTGTTTCACCAAAAAAAAAAAAAAAAAAGAATGCCACGGAGGCTACCAAAATGATTTGCTTATCTTATGAAGATATATTGAAGGTCAAAAAATGTCAGTGATGGTTTAAGAGATTCACAGAAAATAAAAAAAATGATTTCTTTGATTGTTATCAATCTGGATGAACTTTTACCCTAGATGACAATGTTCTTAAGACTCTTATTGAATGAGATCTAAAGCAAACCATATAAGAATTAGCAGAGAAACTTAATTTATCATAGTCAACTATTTCAAGAGCATTTACATAAGATTGGCAGAGTTCTTAAACTGGGTGTATGGGAACCAAATAGTCTTCAAATAACAGTAAAGCAAAGATATGGGTGATTTGCAATTCATTGTTGACCAGACCATAAAATGACCCTTTTTTTTGGAATGAGTTGTTGCTGATGATGAAATAGGTGTAATATAAGAGTATTAAATGCAAAACACAGTGGGTTTCTCCAAATTAAACTCCAATTTTAACACCTAAAGATATACATCATCTATAAAATTTTCTATTGTACATTTGGTGAGAGATAATCATGGAATTATTTAAGAATTTATACAAAAAGGGAAGGCTATCATAGCAGCCAGCTACTGTTAAAAATTAGAGTGACCACATCAAGCATAGGTAATCAAATGTCCTGCTCTTGACAATTGAAATGAAATAATATTGCAGCAAGATAATACAAAAAATGATTCAATAAAAAGTAGGCAGTTAGAGTGAGAACTTCTATCTCATCTTCCGTATTCACCAGTTATCATCTCCATTGTCTATCACTTATTTGGGTCCTTGGATCATATCATAAGAAATTAAAACTTCCTTAAGGCAAGATGATGTACAAAGAGCTTAATATCATTTTTTGCATCCAAAAAACAAACAAAAAAAACTTTTTTTATAAAAGAAATTCTAAACTTAAAACATCATGGGGATAAGGTTATAATTAAAAATGATGATTATATAATTGAATAATGTTAATTTTTTAAATAAAATTTATATAAAAAAATATAGTTTTTACAACAATGATTAATTCCCCCCCTTATATTAATTCAGATGCTCAAAAAAATCACACTCTGTCTAGAAATTCATTAATTATCTATTTCTTCCACTACCCATACACTCACATTTCAAAGTACAGAGGTCTCATTCTAAATGTAAAAAGTAATTATTGAAAAATGTTTGAATTTATAACATTTTTGCAATCATCATTTCTAATATTTATCTACTAACATTTTTTTTTCTCTTTAAATTCCTTTCTACTTTGTTCCATTGCTTAGGAATGCATAATTACCTACTATTTACAGATCACAATCTAATTGTATCACTTCCATTTTTTCTTTCTCTCAATCTTTATATTCTCTTCTAAAAATATATATCTCACATGTAATTATACAGAGGCAAAAGTATCCTCACATTAGTGCCATTCAATGCAAACCAGAATAATCAATAGATACAAGAAGGTTTGTGCATAAAATCCCTATCTAATTCTAAACCAATACAGCTCAATTTTATTTGGTATTCTTGAATTATTTAGTAAATGTTGAAACATTTAACAGCAGATCAAGTTTATTTTATAATAAAGAAATTTATTTTAAAGCTAAGCATATTCAAATACTAAAGTATCATAATCATAGCAGTATAAAATTAACAAGATCTGGTTTTAACCTTATTTTCTATATTATACAATAAATTAGCATAAAATTGAATATTTGTGAATAAATTTATATTCAAATAAAAAAAATGGTAGCTACAAATGCCATTTTTTTGAAACAGGGATGCTAGTGACTTTTTTTATTTAAGGCCTGCATATATTTAGCTACTAATCATGACTCCTACATCTTTCTCTTTCTGTCATCTCTTGCAGATCAAACATTGTCAACCTCAGAGGGATCAAACTTGTAGTCTGATTGCAACTTGTGGTCCAAGAAAACAGAAGAGTGATCACTGTTTTTCTTAGTCTGATTGTATAAATAATTATGGTAGGTAAGTCTTGTAATAAACGTCTTTAAAGCATTCACTTCTGTTTTATATAACTTGATAGTTTTAAAAATATATATATTTCACTAAGTGGAAATCATTTTCTAATTAAATAAAATTTTGAGGAAATAGTTGCAATTTTCAGTTTAATATTTTAATAAGAATTTTATCAATTACTAAATAATTTCAGTTTAATATTATATGTTAGTAAAAATATATTAGATTATTTAAAAAAAGCTCAAAGGGAAGTAGGAAGACATGCACTGGATGCAGAAGTATGTACAGCAAGGGAGGCAATTCAAGGAGAAATGGGATGGTCAAGTTTTCATATGAGAGATGCAAAAAGTAAAATGAAAATGTTTGGTAGATTGCAGTTTATAGATAATAAAAGAATAGCTAAAATAGTATTTAATTGAGTTATGAGTAAAGGGCAGGTAACAAGATGGGTGAAAAATGTAATGTGGTATTCAAAAGATTTGGATAAAGAATTTATATCAGTATATTTGTACAAAAGATGGGATGATTATGTTAAGAAGATTATTGAGTGTTATAGTAGTAAGGAATAAGATAAAAGAATAAATTTATTAATAAAGACTAGGGAGTTAGAGAGATGAAGAAATAGTATGGAGAGTAAAAAAGTTTAAATACATATAGAAACAAACAGAATATTAGGTGTAAGTTAATATATGATAATAGTAAGGAAAGTAGTTTATTGTTTAAGGCTCGAATGGGATCTTTAGCTACAAAAGAATATACATGTAAATTGAAAAATATGGGTGATTTATTTTGTAAATTATGTAAGGAAGAAATAGAAAATATTAGGCATTTGTTAATTGAATGCAAATGTTTGAAAACAAAAAAGGGTACATATAATGAAGTTGTGGAAAAATAAATATGAAAAGAGTGATTATTCAGAAAGTGAATTATTGGTTTTTATGCTGGATTTGGGAAAAGATAAGGGGTATTTAGATATAAAGGTTATAGAGTTGACAAAGATTATGTTGTGGAAATGGGATAGAGCAGATTATGGGTAAATTTAGATTGGGAAATGTAAAATAAAGTGGCTAACAGGTTTATCTGGGTATAATTGCTGAGATATTCTTGACTTCATTTAAGGAGAAGCCATAATACATCACATCACATCAACATCACATCACATCAAGCTTTGTTTACATAAATGCTGAGAGAGATAGAATTCAATATCTCTTCCAAATTGTCTCCAGCCTTTAAACCATGGTTTCGAGCTAGTTGGCTCAAGTCAGTATATATATACACTCAACAAATATATTTATGAAGCAAATTTTTTTAAAACATTTTTATATCAATTATAATTTAAGGTATATAAAAATGTTTGCTCCTTCATTATTTTAATATTTGACAAAAAATTACAAAAGTTATATATTTTTAGACGATAAAACAAAATAGAAACAAAAATGTTTATGAATGATTTGAGTTACGATGGTAGGTTATAAATGTAAACATTATATTAAATAGAAATATTTCATACGTTTAATAAGATTTTTCTGTGTTTAGTGTAGATAATTCATTGACATGATATACTAATGCAAAGTACCAATTAAATTAAAATAGGCATTGCAAATTGAAACCTGCTAACTTATCCCAATATTTGTCTGAATGATTTTAAAACAAAATCTGATTGATATTGACATATTAACTAGCTTATATAAACGTTCGTTACAAAATCGCCATTAAAACTTAATAAGCCTGTTAATTGTTTAATGTTTTTTTAGATAATTCAAGTTTTAATTAAACTTTTCAAATACATTCAAATATTGTAATATTTAGTATAAAATAAAATAGTTGAAGTGTTTTGATCTCTTTTTTGGTCGTTAGCTGATGAGTGGCATGCCATGAACATGGAATCTCATGGTTTTACGATAGCACCATGAAAAATCCTCTTATTAAATGTAATGCAAGAAACATAAAAAGTTGTTTAAAAATTATCTCTACAAAAAAATGCAGCAGAATTCTATTTTAAAGTATCAGCTTACAGGATTTGAGTTTTTATATTATAATTTTCATTGTGTAATTTTGTGACAGAAAACAGAATCGTAAGCATTGTTAGCCAAGAGGTCAGCACAGCAGCCTTGCAAGCAAGCAGTTGGTTGCAGACAGTTGTTCTGGGTTTGTCTCCTAGAAGATGCTATAACATATGAAAAAAAAAACCCAGAATGTTGAAAATTATATTAATGATTTAATAAAAATTGACCAAAATGATGATTTAATTGATAGATATTTAATGTTGTTTTACAAGGTCAAATGAAAGAAACATAATGACATTGCTTTGTATTCTTTGATTACATTAAAAAATTTAAAAAAAGTCATTATCAATGTTTTTAACATAAATTTTGGATCTCTTTTATCTGTAACACTTTTTTTTTTAAACAATATCAATAGTTAGACTAATGATATCCAGATTGTGTATTCTAATGCATGCAAAAAACTAAGGAGTTTATTAGTATATTATAGACAATATTTTGATCAATATAAAACAATCCAGATTTAATACTTACTTTAATTTTGTTTTATATCCTCATGGAAAACAAAAATCTGGATATAGTAGTTGTTCTGAAAAAAATAGCATTGTATGTAATGAATCATGATAAGAAAAAATACTTAAAAAGCCTGATAAATTACTAATTCTAATGCATTAAAATAAAAGTTTACTGAATGAAATTTATGAAAGTTCTCAGTTATGTCATTAATTAATTGTTTATCAATTGTTTGTTGCTATGCATCTAGTGTACTGAATTAGAAGCATCTGTGGCTGTTAATATTTTATAGTGTTTTTTTTATTTTATTTTAAACATTGACATGTGTGTGTGTTATGTTATTTACAAGTGATTAAAAAATATTAATCCACTGTCATGGACTATTGAAAAATAAATCCAAATTTCATTGTCAAAATATACAAGAAAATAATATACATCTTCAGTGTAAGTCTGATATTAAAATAAGGTTTGATCCCTCTAACAAGTGCAGGAATAAGGTAAATTTTAAACTAAAGTATATTTGGATAAATAATAGTTTAAATTTATATCTAAATAAACAACGTTATGATTCTGGATTTTATAAACTATAATAATAATAAATATAAATAAAATACTAGAAATGAATAAGTTTATATTTTCACAGCCATGGAAGTTGGTCAAATTTTTAAAATTTATGTATGCTTTAACTTAACACTGTATTTATTAAAATATTTACTATTATTTGACTTATATTTATTATTTACAGTGTTTTATAAAAATGGGATCCTGTTTCTTAATACTGTTTTGTTCATCCCATTATATCTAGTTTCAGTTTAAAATTTATTTTTATTCCTAAGCTTGTCAGAGATATTAAGATGTGTTTAAACCACAGGCTTAGAGAAAAGATGTGTTCTATTTTATTCTCATTTTTTCTGATAATAAAATAAGAATGAATATATTAATATTTTCATCAAATCATGGAAGTTGGTCAGCTTTTTTATTTAATATATGTTAACACTGTGTTTATTAAAATATCTACTATAATTTCACTTTTATCTATTACCTACTATGTTTTGTGAAATGAGATTCTACTTCTTACCATTGTTTATTTAAAAATAATTTCAATTTATTATTGCTTTAATTGTATCTGGCTTTAATTTGAAATTCACCATTAATCTTGTACTTATCAGACCATTAACATCTTTTTAGACATTTTATCAATACTTTTATTTGTATTAAACTAGCAGTTTTGACTGTACTGCAGTCATCATCAGACAAGATTAGAAATTGATTTTATAATATAAGAAAAATTATAATAATATGCATTAAATCATAAAATAAATGTTAAAGTTATAATTATTATATTAAATAATATTTTAAAAAATAAAATAAAGTGATATAAAATAAATTAATATAAAATATTGATAAAATTATTTAAAAGGTAAAATAATAAAATGGGAAATGATTATTTATAAAGGTCATATTAAAATGTATAAGTATTTTTGTTTATATTGTGTATTTATTTATGTATATCAATATGTGGATAAGTGTAATAATTGTATAATTATATATTTGAATATTGTAGCTCTGATGACGGCTACAGGACAGTCGAAACTGTTAGTTTAATACTAATAAAAGTATTGATAAAGTGTCTAAAAAGGTGTTAATGTTATGATATGTTATAATAGGAATCAATACATAGGAAAAGAAGTAGAAAATTAATATTGTACTTGTCAAAAAGTTCAAGAACTTATTTAAATTCAAAGCTTAGAATAAACTAGCTTATGGAACATACCTATTTGTATATGTGTGGCATGTGTATTTTCACAGGGTAAAGGGTGGTTAGCTTTTATTTACTTTATCGGTGGTTAATAAAATGTTTACCATTATTTGACGTATATTTATTATTTGCAATCGATTACGAAAAAAAAGATGCTGTATATTACTATTGTTATTTAAGTATAAGTTCAAATTATTATTTTTCAAATTACATCTTTTTTAGTTGGAAATGCATCCTTATTCCTGTATTGATAGACAAATAAAATTTACCTAAATCCTGGATAAGAAGAAAGTGATTTACTATTTTATTTTCTAATTTTCTGATAGTGAAATTGAGATGTGTCAAAGATATTTTTATAATTCCTATTATTTTCAAATATAAAATGGTACTTTAACATACTTTGTCTATAAAAATAAGAATTGGTTTATACAAACAAGAGTATTTTATTCACTGATAAGATAAAAAGCACATATTAGCAGTTGAAATATGATTTAATTTAAAGTATTTTATTTTATTAGATATTTAAAACTACTATACATTTTATTACAATTTTTTTCCAAAAAACCGTCATTAAAGCTAAAATTGAAAAATATATTCTTACTTTAACCAAATGTGCATTCGAACTCTTTGGATACTCTTTTTTCAAGTATTGTCCTTGTCTTTTATAATTGTTTATCAGTCCTTAGACAATCTTCTGATGACTTCCTTAATATTGCCTTGACTTGCTGTAGTAATTTTCTGATTAATTTTTACAAGCATTTAGGCATCTGGATACTGGAGTTATATATATATTTTCTCCCATTAAACTTGAATTAGGGATAAATAATCTAGGAGGGACAAGCAACATTTTTATAAGCATAGAGAGTAGCTGGCAATGGTAGATTTACTTGTGCACATCTAACTTACATAATTAATGTTTTCAAGTTGGCCAATTGATTTTTTATGTTTCAAAAGTAGAAAGCAACTTCTTAATACCTGGTATCAATTTTATCTACAATGGCTAACAATATCACCTTCAAACCGCTAGGGTTTGAAGTTTGCTAATTTGTGTTTTTGGTGCATATTTTCTGGACTGGCGATGATACAAGAAAACTGATGAACGAATGAGAGAATCAATCAATAAAGCTTGCCTAAACCAATATTATACTATATCTCATTTATGATTTATTATTTAAAAAAACACAGTATATTTTTATTTTAACTTTCGTAATTTAGAAGCTTAATTCTTAATCTGTTAGATTGTAAAAAAAAAAAAAAAAAAAATTATTAATCTGTTGCAATAAGTTTTTACTTAACCATCTGTTATATTTATTAATTAATGTTTTTCTTTTCGGAAGGATTAATTAATTAACATTTACCTATCAATAAATATTTTACCTTCTAAGGACAAGTACATCGGAAGAGATTTGCAATGATTTTTTACTTATTTAAAAATAATATTAAAAAAAAATTTTTTCGCAAACACATGCAGTAAACATATTTTTTTAATCATTTAAGATTAATCCACATAAAAATATATGAGATTTTATGTAAATGTGTTTGATCAAAGAATATGAATAAATACGCATAAAAATTAAGAGCTAGTTATAGTTCCTCTAACTTATATCATTTTATAAACTTTTATTCTAGTCTGCTTCTTACTATTTTTTTAAAATAGATGTTTTAATATATATGGTTTAAGAAATTTAACCGAAAGTACTTCTGCGGATTTAAGGATTGTTTGCAATAGTTTGTAATCCGTTAAATTTATCATTTCAATTATAATTACAATTTTGTTTTTAATTAACGGACATTTTACATATATATATATAAATGTAAAAAAAAACTACAAATATCTATTATAAATATATTATATGTAATTTCCAAATAATTTTAAAGGTAAAAATAATACGATATATATCTTGATTAATCAGTAGCGCTTTCGAACTGTACACTAATACGAGTGTTTAATATCACGTGATTTGTCATGATATACACGTCTTATATACAGCTCATGGAAAATCACTTGGTAATAAATTTTCTTATTATTTACAGTTGACAAAGATTACTATGTAATCGAAAGTGCTACTGATTAATTAAGGTATATATTTAATTATTTTTACCTTTAAAATTATTCAGAATATATATATATATATTATTTCTTAAATAGTTGTGTTTATAAGTTTTTCAAAACTTAAAATGATTATTAATTATTAATCTTTCTTTGGTTTGTTAGTTATTAAGATCTGAACTAATTTAGTTTTTTGCTTTCTGTTCACATTAATCTAGATTTCAATATATAAAATAATTTCATGGCAAATAGGAAAAGGTTACCTTTTACCTATGCAGCTTTATTTAGATTTTGTGTTTGGCTCACAGGTAATATATATATATATATATATATATATATATATATAGTAACCCCTTACCACCGATCACCATCACTAACAAATACCCGGGGGCGCCAATTCTATGGATCATATAATAAACTATTATTCTAACTTTACCCTAAATTTACTTATGAGGTTTTTAAATAAAGTTTTACCTTAGCCTAACTCAGTTGAAAAATACAGAGGTCTATGGCGTGTAAAATGTACATTAGATGTGGGAGAAAATATTATAATTAATAGAAAATAAAACATCTATCAAATTCTAAAATAAATAAGAATTATATTGGTAAAATTCTACCATCTAAATAAACTAAATATGATTTATATTTCACCTCCTCCCATCATCCACATGCATTGAACAACCTCTACCATATTATAAAATTAAATTAAGAAATAAAATTATAATATTTAGAAACTATAATGGATAACAAGTTGGATCTGAACTTAAACTAAACCTATCATTACTAAATTTTAATTATACACTAATCTAATCTAGTTAACTGAATATATTATTTAATCTGAATTAAATATTGAAGATCTCAGAGAATTAACTTATGACATGGCTTAATCTAAAATCTCAATCTCTCAATAACTATTATTTAATATTATGAAAATAATAATATAAATTAAGCAATACCCTAACTAAATAATAGCATTTAGATAATGAAAGAAATTGGGCACATTTTGATTTTAATTCATCATCTAAACAATTACTAAATAATAAAACCCTTTTAGAAACTCAGTAAATAATTGGCATCTTATACAGTGTTTGGATCAAGGAAATCAATATCATCATATCTGGATATTTATCATAATTAAATGAAAATACAATTATACCATATTAAACAAAATAAATATGTGAGCATGTGTGGAAATATGAAACATGAATGTATGTCAAAGAAGAATTCTAAATACAAATTTGAATAATAAAATATTTATTAACAAAATAAGAAAATAGCAAACATTTAAACTCTTTCTTATTGGTGTAAGTACAAATTTTGGATGTATTTAGCATCACTGGTTAAAGTTTACATAAGAATAAATAACACAATATGATTTCTTAAATTTCAAATCTAACACATTTCATCTATCAAAACATCATGATAGATTTGTGAAACACCTTATATTTTTAACATTAAATAATGAACCAAAATAAAATCCATATATTTTACTGTAAAAAAATGTTTTTTTAGTTATCCGTTACTTCTGATAAACTTTTAGAACTAAAGAAATATAACCTTACACTTCTAGTAATCAACTACAAAATTTATTTTATATTCAGCATTCTGTTTTATAACTCTCAGTTATCAATTAACCTAATAAATCTATGACAAACAACATGGGTTAAATATTTTAATTACACTATAAAATAAAATTAAAATATTGCATTTTACTTCAAATGCACATTAACTACAACTAAAGCAAAGGAGCCTGAAACCTAAGAATTATATCAAACTATGTTTTGCAAAATGAAATAAATAGCTCCATTAATTAAATATATTCTTATCAAATTATATCTTGTAAATTAAATAAATAATTCCATTAATTAAATATATTTTGTCTTTGCAAAAATGAAGTAAAGAATTCTATTAATTAACTATGTTTTAATTTGCCAAAATAGAAATAAATAATTCTATTCATTAACTATGTTTTATCTTTGCTTTCTTACTTACTCAAATGATGACTGAAGGATACAAATTGATGATATGAAACCTAAATGATCACTACAAAAATGTTTTAAAATGATAATTAAAGTTATACATTAATAATGGATTTTTCTATATCTTTCAAATTAACACTTTACACATGAGTCTGTATTATGTTGTGTGTCAAAAAGTAAATAATTAATACTAATCAATCTAATTGGTTTGCTTATGAAGTTATAATACAATCATAATATGGATGAAGGCAATGGACAATCAAGCTTTAATCACTAACTTTACTATAGCTGTTTTGTAAGAAAATCAATTCTGCTTTTATTCTTCTTTTTATCAATAAATTATCTGGCACTTGACTATAGCATAAGATGGAAAACATTCAATAAACACATGGGGATATAAGGTTTTTACACTTCAAATCAGATAAATAACAACTCAACAACTCCCAAGTCTACTTCTGAGACTAAATAAACTGGTGGAAATAAATCTCATCATCAAAAGATCAGGAAGATAATATACTTAGCTTCATATACTTTAATTCATAATATCAAATATCAAAACTGGAGATCCAATCTACTCCTATCAAAAATACTTCAATACACAGAAAAGGGAGAGATTACTCGATCCCATACACTACACTAGGCAATCTATCCATGTTAAATATTCAAATAACAAAAGGGGAAAGATTACTCAATCCTATAAATACTATAAAACATTGCTAACTTTACTATATATAGCCACAAAAATACTTTTCCATTCAAGCATAATAAAGAACAATAATTCACACTTAATTAAATCTCTAATCCTTCCAAAACAATTGGCCATCCACTTCCTCCGAAACTGATAGACTTTATATCATTTTAACTTGCAATTGACATATTATTATAGCTAAATTTAATAATGGATACGCATATACAAGCATAATAATACACAGACCATTAAAATCCCAGTAAGCAAATAACTACTGTCAAAATATCAATTACTAATTGTAAAAGCAATAAGGAATAAATATTTCATATCTGATAATGTACTATTTAGGACTTGGTAACATACTAATAATGGTTGGAAAACAAGGCAATAATTTCTATTGGCAAAGCAAGACAAAATAATCTTTTTATAGTGCATTTACATTAGCACACATCTAAAGCAAAAATTTGGCTTAGACAAATAATAAAGCTTTATATTCCAGGTTAAATAATTATTGAAAATAATCATTGTTTAAATCTGTTGAAAAATGCATAGATATAATATAAGAAGCTATATAATGTGCTTCTTTTAAAGAGATATTACCCCTATTAACATTACATGGATGCCTCCCTCTCTTATCACATGTGTATGTTATAATCTAATATATGAGAAAACTTATATTAAACTAATAAAAAATACCTTGTACAATATTTCCCTTAATATTATACATTTATGAGACATTCTAGTAGAAAACAATAATACATATAATAATAAAAATAATAAAACACTTCTTAAACTATCACTATCTGTCTAAATATTATTAAATAATAATAAATAAAGTTCTCTTTTTCTTTCTTCTTTCTTGGTTATAAAAACGAAAAGTTTATTGATAGTTTATAAATGATATTCCTTCATCATCTCTTAAATAATAATAATTATTACCACACAAATATAAATATTGACAAATACATAAAACACATTCCTGCAGGAAAACAAAACAACATTTTTAATTCATAATAGCAGATTCAATGTTCTTAGCTGTAAGCTAATGAACTGCTGTTGACATTATATATGAGGGATTTTATTAATTAAACAATATACATTTTTATGATGCAAATAAAGTAGTAGGCCATATTTCATTCCTAGGATATATTCAAAAATTTTATTTTACATTTTTAGAGCCATTTGGAACATATGTAATTATTTAACTAATAATATTTATTTAGATGAGTTTGTTGGCAATATTATAGACAGAGAAGTTTCACAGCGAGTGAAGAGTGCATTTAATAAAGCAAAGTCATATACTTTATCCATTTTATAAATTCATTTCGCCTATTAGTTTGGAAAAACAGGTAAATATTAACAGTACATTCAATTGCACATTTAGTCTTGTATTTTTAAATAGATAAAATAGAAATAATTACGCAAATGTTCTAATAATAATGACAATAAAATTAAATGATTCATATGCATCCTTTTAAACCTTTTATAACTAGCACCAAATTTATCAGAAAGAGTTCTTAAAATGTTTAATAATAGTTCACATATTCTCCCAACATAGTAAAGATATACACACCCTGCAGTTGTACCATTAATACTATAATTAAAACTTAAGAAAAATAATTTTGAAAAATAAACAAATATTCTTCTTTCGTTTTTCCAATTTGGTTTAAAGTTTAAATAAAACAAATTTACAATACTATTATACATTCCTATTCTTTTTTTTAATAGTGGCAATTTAAACTTAAATAACATAGTACAGACACTTACATGCATTTCAGACAATGGTTGGAGAATCTAAATAGTCAGCCCAAGAATAGGATCAACGTATCTCTTAGTGTTGTTTAAGTTCTCATATTTGTGAACTAATAATATATTTTATACTTTCAGCTTGAACTTTGGAAGAAAAATTATACTATCAAACTTTGTTAATAAAATGAAATTAAAGATGAATCAGTATTGGAAGATCTTTCAGCTGTCTTCTCTCAGCAATTAGCAGTTTGTCAGCAGTAGTTAGTTGTTGGAAAAATAGTTGTAGTCTAAAATTATAAGTATCTCTTTTTTATAGATTTTTAAAATATTACCTCATGCTTTTTCTTCCAATAGTCTAAGGTATTTGAAAGTTCAAAAATCACCAGATGGAGACTATTTGCTCCTCCCATTACAATAAAACTTAATTTATGCAAGAAACTTCGTCTTGAAAAAGGAAGAAAAGTGGGGAAGAAAAAATATTCTGTCTTTTAAATAAATAAAAAAAAATTAAATATTAAATTGAACTAAGAATTAAATATTCTGTACTTTAATAACAACAGAATAAAAACTAATGGCAATTACTTTAATAAATAAAATATTTTCTAGTATAATTATTGTTTAATTATTCACCAGTCCACTAATCCATTAATTCACTATTATTTATGAAATTAAATATTTGGATATGAAATGTGATATTTAATGATTTAATGAAGCATATGAATGAAAAATGAAGTTGAGTAATGATATTGACATACATGAATATTTACAAACAATGCACTATAGACACTAAACTGATATGACTAAATGACTATGTTAATGATGATGAGTGAAACATATTTCACTGTTTATAATATAAATTAAAATATGTAAAGCAAATGAACTAGAGAATCATTCAAACAAATCTTAATAATGCTTTGTGAACAAATAAAACAAATAATCATCAACTCAAACTGAACTATGTTTATGACAAGTCACACCCTATCCTATCATTAATTATACCCTAAAGTAGAATACAAAACATCTAATAATTTTTAAATTACACCTACATGTACAAATCATAGTTTTAAGTCATAAATAAAAAAAATTTAAAAATTTCATGTTATTTCATTTTTTTTAAAATAAGATAATATCAGATGTTACTGATATAATATCATACAATTACAATTAATATTTCTGGTGCCAAACCAGAAGGTCACAATATATATATATATATATATATATATATATATATATATTTATTTTATAAATGTTCGTTCTTAATATATATATATATATATATTAAGAACGAACATTTATAAAATAAATATGTTGTTTTTATTCACTAGTATAAAAATACTGTTACTAATCAATAAGTAGTGGAAAATTAACATCATTCTAGTATCTGGAAGTATTATGAGCAGTTTTACAAAATTTTAGAAAACTAGCTTTCAAAGTATTACCACATATAAAAATCAATGGTAAAAGTATGTTAAAATTTCAACATTTTAAAGTTACTTTTTGCAATTTTTTGAACTGGAATATTTCTTTTGAGAAAGACAAGAATTAACAATTCGTAAATCAAACAAATATTAAATAAATAAATTTTGATTGTGTGTTTTAATAATAATCAACCATTTAATCAATTTTATTCATTTAGAAATAAAAATAAATTAATTGTTTAATTTAACAATACATAAAATAGGAATATGATATAGAATATAATATGTGGATTTTTATACAAATAAGAAAAAGACTGGTCAATTAATAATTTACAAAATGTATAAGTTTCACCATGATTGGGATTAGAGATTATTTAGATTGATGTTTTTTGTAATTTATATTTTCAAAAATTTAATAAACCTATATATATATATATATGAAGCTATTGTAAAAATAACAGAAAGAAAAAAGGCTTTGAAATTACAATGCTCCAAAAAAGCAAATAAGTTGAAAAAAAAGCAGAATAAAATTGTAAAAGAAGAAAGCTTGATAGAAGATTGATTGATCAATAATATAATCTTCATACGTCAATTATATATTTTAATTAGAATAGCTTATTTTGTTAATTAAATATGATCAAAAATAGATATGAAATGTAGTATGAGTGTAACAATTATACTAATCATAATATTAAAAAAAAAAATAGAAACATAGAAAAAATAAATTTAAAAATTCATTCATTGACAAACATGAGAAGAATATTAGATTAAAAAATAACTATTGAGAATCAATCAAAAGGGGTAAAATAAACTCTAAATACTCACTTTAAAAAATGTAACTCTTTAAAACATCAATATTTCAAATGAAGGTTCAGTGAATTGTAAGATAAAATGTTCTTTGGTTAATTACAAACCACTGCAAAAAGAAATCAAAATGAAGCGTTAAGTCTAAATATCTTTCAAAATTATTAAGCCCGCAAAAAATAAAAGAAATGAATTGGCAATACATGTTTGTTTTAGAAAAATAGTCTTACTTTAGAATATATATAATAATAAAATTGTTACGAGTGAAAAATGGAGTTAGTAATGAATTCAATAACTAACATTTCTGGATAACAGCTAAATATATTGCTTATTTTGATTTTTTATAACGAAATTTAGCAAAATAAATAAATAAATAAATCCAAGGTGCAAATTTTTTTTCTTTAATTATGAAAAAGAAACTGGCTCTCAAAAAACATTAGCATTAAATGTAAAGAATGTAATGATAAGAAAAAATAATTAATGAAGCGTGGTATAGAGGTAATTTTAATAATTTATTGTAGCATGATTCTGGTCATTAATTAGTGTTTGTTTCATTGCTCTTTGTTGTATAAATATATGTTTGAGCAGAGTCTCCATACATTATGGTGTTTACATTGTTTCCCCCGTCTTTAAGTTGATCTCACTTGTTCAGTTACCAGCTATAAAGAGGGCATTTGAATGAATTATTTTCATGTTATTCCCAGCTGACATGAGTTTCAAATTCCCTCTTTGAATGATTATCTCATTATGGCCAACTTTTGCAGGTTTATCAATACCAATTGTTGTTGTTATTATTATTATTATTATTATTATTATTATTATTATTATTATTATTATTATTATTATTATTATTATTATTATTATTATTATTATTATTATTATTATTATTATTATTATTATTATTATTATTATTATTATTATTATTATTATTATTATTATTATTATTATTATTATTATTATTATTATTATTATTATTATTATTATTAATACCAATTGTTGTTATTATTATTATTATTATTATTATAAATCTGGAGTATAGAAGCATTGGTTTTGATATTGACATATTTGAGAAGCTATTGATTAGGCATTTAAATCCATCATCTCTTCTATAAGGGGCAAAAATCAAATTCATTTGTGAAAAAATCTTATATTGTGTTTATTTGGAATTCATGTGCACTATCCACATATAGAAATAACTATATGTGAAGGTCTTTTATTTTATTTATTTATTAATCTAATTTATGTACATTACCCAGGTATAGAAAAAAATAAACGTGATGGTATTATATTTATTTATTTATTTAATTTTTGTGAACATTATATTAATTAATTATTTATTTAATATTGATGGAGTTGTAAATAAATGTTAATTTTGTAAATTAATCTGACTATATCATTGCTATTTGTCATACATAAAAAACAGAAAATCCAACATATTAAATACACCATATATTAGAGCATATATTGTTCCTGATAATGCATGCAAAATTTATTGAAATTGTGTGAGAATATTTTAATGCTTTTCTTCTTGGATAATTAGTGAGGTACAGGGTATAATAAAACCCTGTTTACCTCCTATGTTACCATTCACTTTGCTTTGTTAATTCTAAAATGTAATCCATAATGTGTTACTTCTATTGATTTTTGCAACATTATAACATAAATTAATAAATAAATGTGCTAGCCAATATCATAATGGAACTTATGTTCTGATATTATAACATATGATTTACCTATTCCAATAAAAGTTTCATTGCTATTGATTTGATTAGAAATTTAATTAATGATGAAAAACCTAAAGTTTATATGCTTACCTTTTATTGCAAATCAAATACTCAACATGACATTTCTGTACTAAAATCCTGAGTATATCTGAGCTACAGTCATTTATGTTATGAGGCTGACTATAACATTCACTATCTTGTTAAATGACCTATATTCACCATGTAATAGTGGGTATTGATTTAATGGATCATACATTTAATCCTGGAAAAGTAATGTATAGTAGTTTTATAGATCATACCATCTTGTTCATAGTCAGCCATAAGGTCTCACATAAATAAAAATCGTAAATTAGGGTTTTGAAGTGTAGTTTTTAAGATACATTATTAGTGAGAATGGTAATTAGTTAAATAGTCATGCAATTTGTTTTGGGTAATTTAAGGGATTTTCATATACTGCTGTGATGGGTCTTCGCAGTGCACCCTGGCTTTGACCAGATTATACCATAACTTTTTTATGTTATATTACTAATTTTTCATGTTATGATCTGGGTGGACTTTTCAGTTACAGTTTTTGGTGCCTTATAATATGAGACCCAATTTTCTGGCAAATAATGGGTATAGGATAAACTATTCCAGTCTGTCATTGGGGTATAGTTTCAGCTTTCAACATACATCAGCATGATATGCTGCTTTAACTTTGGTAGTGGCAATATAACCAGAACTCAGGATTTGAAAAAAAAATTTTCAAATTTTCAAAATTGCATACTAAAATTTTATAGACCATATAAATATTTGTCAGGTGACAGATGCTCTATAACTATAATGAAATATTAAATGTTCCTTTTTAATCTTATATCCCACTTTAAATTACTTATGTGGATTTCTAGTGACAATAGCAATCATATTTCAGAACATGCCAACAGATTTTATGATTGAATTGTGAGAAGCTAATATTATGGAGGGTTCATAAGTTGTTGTGAACATTGATGATGATTATAGTTGGGATTTAGATCATTTTAATGTAGATATGATATGTACCATGTGAGATAGATTGTTGGTGGTAATGATGTAGAGGTTGGTTGATTTGAACAGATTTTACTTCATAAGTATTATTGAAGTATATATATCATTACAACGGTGAAAGTTGTGTTAAATGACATTGAAATATAGATGCCATTTCTAATAAAATACCTAAAATGAGTAATTTTGAAGAGCTTAAAGATCTGGAAGGGACCCAAAGAGTTGCTAATCTTAATCTCCAACAGCAGATTCTGCTGATGTTCGAATGTATAGAGAGTGGATTTAGTAAGATGTCAAAAAATTTGAGGAGCATTCTCAGTCTCAGAAAGAGATAAATAAGAAGTTAGAAGAGCAGTGGCAGTCTCAGAGAGAGATAAACAAGAAATTAGAAGAGTATTCTATGAAGTTTGAGAGAACAGTCTCAGTCTCAAAAAGAGATGTCTGACAAGTTAGATAATTTTGGAAGTAAGTTTACAAGTTTAGAGGTTAAGATGGCTGAAATTCAGGAGTTTGTGAAAAAGAAAAGAAAAGTTACTAGAGTGAAAACAATAGAAGAATTTAACCATAAATTTCAGTCATTGGAAAGTAGTTGTAAAGCAGCCAAATATGATTCAGATGTTAAGCTAGATGAAATTAACACTAGCTTCCTAGAGTATAAGAAGCATTCAGAAGTTCAGCTGGAAGAAATTGGAAATAATTTTATAATCCATAAAAAGAAGATAGATGTCAGGCTGAAGAAACTTGAGGCAGGAATAGTAGACTGAAGGAGTCAGTTGATACAAATAATAGAACAAATTCATGAGATGAGCTGTGGGGTTGAGGAAGTGGAGTCCCAGTCAGACCAGTTCATTAGTAAAATTAAGGCTGAGATAAAAGTTAAGCTTTAAGATGTTAGTGAGAATTACTTAACTTTTGAAAAAAAGTATGTTTAAGATCATGATCAAATCCCTAGTATTGAAAAAAGCAGAGTTGAGGAAGATTATGAAATTACTGGATGGGACTGTAAACAAATTCAAGGTTGGAGTAAAGGTATTGAGAAGAGTTAGTGCAAAATTTAATGGTGATTTAGAGAGTGTATAGGAAGAGGTAAAATAATTGATTAATAGTTACCAAGTATTATCAAGATGAATTAAATGAGTTTAAGAAAGGACAGAAAAAGATGACGGAGAAAGTAGTGAAGCAAATGCAGTTAGAGACTAAGATTGAAAATATTCAGTTAAAGGTGCTGGGCATTCAAAAGTCTCAAGACAGAAATTGTAATTATTATTGGCCAAGGCATCAAATGTTATGTGGATAAAGTAGAGACCTCTGATAAAAAAGTAGTCGAACCAGATGGTAATTTAACAGTCCCAGTCCAGGCCTGATGTTGTCAAAGTTGTTAGGAAATTATCCTATAACCCATGATATGAAGAGCACATATGCTCTTATAGATGGATCTACTGAGACAAGAGAATTTATAAAGAAAAGAAGGAATATATAAAAAAAACATATCTAGAATTTTTAAAATGGTGTAAGAAAGTTACTAATGATATAAGAAAGTATAATTGTCAATTAGAAAAGAAGGTTATAGACAAAACAGTCTCAAAATTATAAAACACAATTCGTATCAGTATGAAAATTATATAGCAGTAATGATAAATAAAAAACTATCTCATACAACTACCATATCTTTTGAATTGCTTGAAATGTTAAATAAAGAAGTTACATGTGCAATTATACCTATGAAAAATATAAAAGCTATAGATAATGATGGGTTCATACTTGACATCTTAAAAGAATCCATTAAAAAATAGACAATTTTCAACAAGTTATATACCAAATGTCTAAATAATAAAGATGTACAAGATGATGGCAAAAATGCAATATTAATATTTAACAAATATGATAAAGAAGATATTACAATTTACAGATCTAACAACTTTTTATCAGTTTTATACAAAATGTTTATCAAGGTAATTTCAACTCATCTAAATAAAACATTAGGATTTTAAGAACCCCAAAAGAATAAACTGGTTTTACAAATTGATTTAGTACAGTGGTACATATCCAATGATGTATTGAAAGCAGTTATAGAAATAAATAGTGAATATGA
Organism: Epiperipatus broadwayi; assembly: GCA_028023455.1. Lineage (NCBI taxonomy): Eukaryota > Metazoa > Onychophora > Udeonychophora > Euonychophora > Peripatidae > Epiperipatus > Epiperipatus broadwayi. The sequence continues at coordinate 6,299,529 of JAQFVV010006202.1, read as the reverse complement.
GTTGACATTATGCTCTGGATTTGTAGATGATGAAAAAGCATTTGATTGTATAACATTTCTTCAGGTGTAGGATCATCAAAAAGTCATATTTTGAAGAATATTTATAAAAATTCAACAGCAAGGAGCATTGACATGATGTACTATAATGTGACTCCATATCTCCAAAAGATTTTACAGCTGTTTTGCAAGAATTATTTTGTGAATTAAAATACAAAGCTAAGGAATTAAAAAGTAAATGGAGACTATTTATGTCATCTAGATTTTGCAGATGATATAATTGTTTTAGTACAAAATGTTGTAAGAGACCTCAGATGAAAGTATGAAATTGGGACTAAAGATAAGTATTAAAAAGACACAATGATTATATAAAAATTGTTTTTTAACTACAAATATTTTTTTTTATATCTTCAATAGCTTTACATGGTGTAACCATCAAACAAAACCAAATATTACTTTCTAGTATAATAACTTTTTGTCCAACTTTTAAGGTTTGTTTTATTATCTATGCTTATTATATTTAGATATTCATTTAACAATTAATAACTGGATGGTTGTCTGGGTAAGCCAAAACTATATACAAGAAAAAATTCTTAAGCCCTATTGAAATCTCATAACGCTCCATATTTTATTTAGATCTAATTTAAACACAAAGTTATGAGTATGGCACGAAAACACCAAACATTTTTTTTTTTAAAACATACATCTGTTCATAATATCAGAATTGTTGAAAAATTATTTGATGGACAAGTTAGCATTACGTTATGAGCATATCTATTTAAACCTGATGGGACTTTTATTCGTCACCTTTTGTCCTCCTATGCTTCAGCACCTTTTGGGGGATAATATGTGTGTCGGTCTGTGTGTAATTTATATAGTATTTTTTTTAATTAAACCTATTTGCATTTTAATTCTAACATAAAAAAACTATCCAAGTCTCTATTTTATTTCAAAATAATATATATATTGATTCGGTATTAAATAAAGCCTTAATTTAGAAAATTACATTTTACGATTAATTAAACATTCCGTTTTCCAATTAATGTTGTGCCTTGATCTGACTCTTTTTTTTTAAAAAAAAAAAAACTTGATATTATGTAGGGTGTGGCGAACATTTATTAATAAAATATATTAAAGCAAGGACAAAAATAAACTAAAATATAATTTATTTTATTTTTAAATTTTACATTTGTAAAACGGCATTTTTTTTTTTTTTTTATCTTAGAAGAAAAAATTATCTGTAAAAAATATTTTTTTTATACAAAAGCAAACACTAAAGTCGGTATATTAAACAAAATAGCTTATGGGTATATAATTTAGCACACATGCGTAGAATTCAGAAACAAAAAATAATAATATAATTATACTAGTTAAATATTTAATGTTTTTCTTTTTTTTTAAAAAAAAAAGTTCAAAAACTTAATTTTATTAGTTTTTACTATAAAACCTCAAACTCAAACAATTGTATTAACTTTTTTTTTTTTGTTATGACTGATAAATAATTATTTGTAAATTAAAAATTTAATAGACCATGCTCAAAAGTTGATTTTTACAAGTAACATATATAATACAATAATACAGTATTGTTTTAACAGTTATCTGTAATCTGTGGTGTGATGCACTGTGGTTTCTCCTTATACATAATCAGAAATCTCTCATCAACTATGCCCAGAGAAATCTGTTAGCCACTTGACCTTTTATTTCCATTCCCTGCCCAAAGTTTTCCCATATCCTACTCCATACTATTTCAACAACATAATCTTTGTCAATTACATGGCCTTTATATGTAAATCCACCTTATCTCTTTGTTTATATTTATTCTTCCACAACTTCATTATTTGTATCCCTTCTGCTTTCATCCATTTACATTCAATTAACAGGTGCCCTAATAATTTTCTATGCCTTCCTTACATAATTCACAAACTAAATCATCCACATTTTTCTATTTATGTGTAAATTCTTTATTGATAAAGATCATGTTTGAACCTTAAAGAGTAAATTACTTCCCTTGCTATTATCATAAATTAACTAGCATCCAATATTCTGTTTACTTCTATATATATATATATCCAATATTCTGTTTACTTCTATATATATATTCAAACTCTTTTTACTATTCATACTAGTACTCCATCTCTCCAACTCCCTATTATTTATTAAAGCATCTATTCTTTTATCCAATTCCTTACCATTATAACACTCTACAATTATCCTAACACAATCATCTCACCTTTTATACAAGTATACTGACATAAATTCTTTATCCAAATCTTCAGCATCCAGGATTAACTTTCTCACACATTTTGTTGCCTGTCATTTATTCCTAACCCATTTAAATACTATTTTTGTTATTCTTTTATTATCCATAAACTACAATCTATTGAAAATTTTCATTTTGCTTTTTTGCATCTGTCATACAAAAACTTGACCATCCCATTTCTTTTTGAATTGCCTCCTTTGCTATTCACACATCTGAATCTAAGGCATGTCTTCCTATTTCTCTTTATACTTTTTTAAGTAATCTAATACATTTTATTAACACATAACATATTATTGCCATATGCTATCCCTTGGATTTCTCTGATTACTTAAAATGATTCCTAAATATTTATATCTATCCACCACACTTAACTTTATATTTCCAAATTAATTTTTTTTTGTCTTCTCTTTCCACAGTATTAATCATCATTACTTTTGATTTTTTTTTTACTAAATTTAAACCACAAGTCTTTACCAACACTTACACATATCATCAGCATGACATCCATATTTTCCATTTTTTCTCCACACAAAAATACATCATTCATAAAAAATAAAAGATTCCACAATGTTTATACTCCCTAGCCACATATTAATGGTATTTCTAGCCATCTTCCTATTCTTTCTATTGCTCTCTCCATTACTCTCAAATACAACAAAAACAAAATAGGTGACATAGGGCATCCCTGCCTTACATCCACAAGATTTCTGAGTTAAACTAATTCTATATTCTTTAATTGATACATATAGTAATTATTTTCATATAATTTCTTAATAATATCCACTAAATCTCAATCCATTCCAAATTTAATAAACTTATCTATAATATATTTACACTATCATATGCCTTCTCTATATCTATCTATCTACCTGTATTCCTATTCATATCTGTAAGTTGTGTAACTACAAATAAAGTATGTCTTATATGTCTATCTGATCAAAAACCTCCTTACATTTAAATCACTATATTATTTTCTTCTGTACATTTTGAAATCCTTCCAGCCACCATATATGAGAAAAGTTTATATAATATTGATGAACCACTATCAGTCTATAATTGTTTAACTTTCCATAATGCTTATGTTTTTCTTTAAGTAGTAGCTTACTCTTGTATTACTCCAACTACAGAAAAATCTTGCTTCTGTACCATCTTATTAAAACATGATAATAATTTTACTTTTTCCCTATGCCCTAAATTCCTTACCATCTCTGCTGTCCATTTATTCAAACCTCTTGCCTTTCTACTTTTCAATTTCTTCCCTGCCTCATTCAGTTCATTTTCTGTAAACTTAATATTTTCATTACTATATGATTTCTTGTTTGCTATCACTCTGTCCTTCACATCTAACATTTTTTATATCTATTATATAATCTCTAATTCTTCCTAAATCTACATTCTATCCCTCATCATTTAGTAATACTAATTTCTTATTCCCTACATTCCTTCTTTTAATGTATTTCCAAAAAATTTTACTCACATCTCTTCCACTTTTATTTTTATTCTCCAACAATTTACTATTTAATTTTATTTTTTCTCTATAATTATCTATTTTAGCCAACTTCTTTTTTTTCTAAATATTTTTCTCATTTAACATTAACATCTTTTTAACTTTCTTTGTTCTTAGTAGCTAACTTATGTTCTCTGCATGGGTTTTCTTATCTTTTACACTTTTATTAACTCTCACTTTTTTGTTACTTTTATTTTTTTGAATATTCTTACCTAAAAGCCTATTTGCCAATTTTTCAATTTCACCACACCAGTTCTTATACTTATCTACAACCAACCCTTCCATGTTTTTTTTCAACTTTTATTTTATACTTTTTTAACTTATTTTTATTATTCACTCTCCATACACAGCTTTCACTATCATTTACTTTTATTTCTATTTTCCATCACATTACTAAGTATTTCTATTATAAAGAAGTTATGATCACTATTACATACTCTCTCTTCATTATCAAACACTTTAATTTTCCATACTTTATTCATTCCTTCTTTCTCTACTAATAAATAATTTATTGTGTGGAATATATTATTTTTAGACCATGCGTATTGTTCCTCATAAATATTTGATACTCAAATTCACTCTCTGACAAAGATTATTCAAAAACTGTTCACTTTTCATTATCTACATCATCAATTTCTTCAATATGCTGATTCATATCCCCTATAACCATTATTCTTTCTCTTTTTTCTTTGAAATTCTGTATATCCTTAAGTAGGAATTCATATATGCTACATTTTCCTCTGTTATAGTTTGACTATCTTCAGTAGTTATATAAACTAGAGCCATCATCCATTCTTAACTTTCTAACCTTATATCAAACCACAAATGTTCTTGACATTTAACAGTATTTAAATAATTTTAGACATAACTCCTATACCACTGACCTTATTTTGTTTTTATTTTCCATTTATATTCAGTCATTTCAAGTCTTCCAAAATGTGTTCTTCTTTTTCTCTTAGATATGTTTCCACTACTGCTAATATCTCAAGGTCTTCATTTTTAATTGTGTTGTTTAATCCCAGCCAATTTTCTGGTCTCTTACAACCTTGCATATTCAAATACCAAATTTTAACAATTTCTTCTTTCCTAAGTACTCTTTTATAAATTATTTTGACTATTTCTTCTCTATTACATTTAAATATAACTTACTTATCATTAATTTTACAGACCCCATTTTCTCTCCACAATACTCTCCAAACAGTAGTGCCATCGAACGCAAATCTTAATAATCAATGGATACAGGACAAAATAATCATGTGATGTTTTAGTAGTTTTTATATGTATTCTCTGGTTTTGGTCAACAAAATCAAATGCTGTTAAAAACATTTCAGAATCCCTACTGTTCTAGAATGCTGAAACATTTTTCAACAACATTTGGTTGCATTGATTAAGACTAGAAATAATATATAATATTTAAAGTGCATTTATTAAATTACAAATATTTGATTTAATTTTTTTTATTTGCATAGATTTTGAAATAGTAAGTAATGGATTCTTCCATATCCAGAGAGATAATACAAATGGTCTTTGGTCATTTTGTATTGGTCAAACAATATAATATAGTGGAAATGTGGATTAATGTTTTCAAGATTATTTAGATTTTTTGGTTAAGACCATATATATATATATATATATATATATATATATATATATATATATATATATATATATATATATATATAAAATTAAGAGCGTGCTAATAACTCTAAACAAGCTTTTTTTTTTATTATTTATGATAAATGCTACTACAAGAGAAGGCATTCAAATCATTTTTATCTTGGATTGTCCCCATCCCCAGACCGGTTTCGACCTATGGGTCTCTTCAGTGAGGAGTTGGGACATTAGATCTAAAAAACCAACTCAAGCAAAGCATTTATCTAAAAGATAATTGTTAGAAGAAGATCTGAAACTTTTAGACATCTACATGTCTTTAAAGTCAGCTCTCCAACTGACATCTGACTTGTTATTAATATATATATATATATTAATATATAACAAACTAACCAAAGGAAATACATATAAAAACAAAAAAAGACTTATAAATCCAATAAATAATATTATATTTCAACTAGAGGACTGGTTTTCATCAGAAAGAAAAAAAATACACAGTAAAATGGAGATAATCAAAAATTACAGATTTGGTAAAAGATTAAAAATTTAACAAACCCCCCCTGATTGGTCACAAAATCTAACACAGAATATCTACCCAATCAATGACAAAATTCAAACAAAAAAAAAACTACATTCCCTCCTAATCAAGCTTAAATTCTATTTAAATTAAAATAAATATAAAAATAAAAATCCAAAATTAAAAATTAAAATATACATATGTACATACATAGAAAAATTAAACTATGCTCACATACAAAAAAAAGCTGTGCTCACATTAATATTCATTAAAAACTAAAATACTTATACATTTTAATCAAAAATTATAGTTAGTGCAAAGTACAATAATTTATAACTAATTATTTATCTATAAACCAATTAAACACAGATATTAAACATCCATATAACCAATCTTTACATAAAAAACCTCATATAAGAAAATTTTCACATAAAAAACACACATATAGAAATCATTTAGGAGACCAGGTAACCCAAAGATGTAATAGTTCCAGTGTTCAAATTCAATCCATGTGGTTCTAAGGTCTTGAATTTAAAAATAAAAAAAACTGTCCTTTTGTTTCCTCTCCCTTGTAGAAGAAAAAACCTTCCTGAAGAATCACTATTTTTAAATCATCAATTGAATGATTCGGTAAGTTAAAATGTTTTGAAACCGGTCTATCTTTATTCTTATGCAAAATGTCAAATCTATGATTAGTCATTCTGACATGTAAACTATTTGCTGACTCACCTATATACTGGTTTAAACATCTACTACACTCTATCAAATATATCAAATTAACACTTTTACATGTAACATAATTAGGAATATACCATTTGAAATTACAATTCTTAGTAGTAAAGACCACTTTTGTCACAACAATATGTTTACATGTAAAACATCTTTTATCTTTACATGGAGAACATCCTTTTTCCTGCACAGAACTACTAATAAAATTTGTTTTGACAAGTATATCTCTAAGTGATCTATGTTTTCGATATACAGCCTTAGGTGGATCAGAAAAAATAGATTTTAAATAATCTGTGGACTGTAATATGTTAAAATGTTTTGCCAATATCTGGTTAATATTAGGTAAATCTCTATTAAAAGTAAGAACCAATGGTGGAACATCTAATTGTTTTTTACTCTTTTCAGATAAAAGAAGTTTCTTTCTATCAATTAAAGAAGATCTCCTTACTGCATTATCCAACAATGTCTTAGGATACCTCATATTGAGCAATCTATTATATAAAATACTATTATTTTGTTGAAGAAATTTCTCATCATTACAAATCCTCTTCATCCTTAAAAATTGACTATAAGGAATATTAGCCTTTAAATGTTTAGGATGGTTACTATAAAAATGTAGATAGCTGTTATTATCAGTTGGTTTCCTATATACAGTAGTAGTAAGAACTCTATTAGTGTAAATAACTTCAACATCAAGAAAATGAGCAATTGATTTTGAAAAATTCATTGTGAAATTAATATGTTTATTAAAATTATTTAAATAACTTAAAAAAATTATGAAGTTCAACTTCACTATGTGGCCATATCATGAAAATGTCATCTATATATCTAAGCCAAGTGTGAGGTTTCAGCTTAGCATTATCAAGTATAGAGGACTCTAGTTTTGACATAAAAATATTCACATAACTTGGTGCCATCTTTGTACCTATTGCAATACCTTGTTTCTGTAAATAATATCTAGAATCAAAAGTAAAAAAAATTATTTCTTAAAACCAAATATATTAATTCAACCATAGTAGTAATAAGACCATGATCATACTCTCTATCTTATAAAGCACATTTAATAGCCTCAACTCCATCATCATGAGGTATATTTGTGTATAATGATGCAATATCCAAAGTAACCAAAAAACAATCAACTGGTAATTCAGATTTAATATTTTCTAACACACAAAGAAAATGAGTAGTATCTTTAACATAAGAATTAAATGATGGTGGAATAAATTTAATAATATTATCAACATATGCTGAAATATTTTTCTGTAGGACTACCAATACTAGCTACAATAGGTCTGCCTGGACAACCAGGTTTATGAATCTTTGGCAAAATATAAAAACTACTAGGATGAATTTTGGTTGGTACTAAAAAGTTATATACATTATTATTTATAAGACCCTAGCTCTCACATCTTTTAAACTAAAAAGTATACCCTTGAATAATGAATTAATAGTGGTTAGTGAAATAGGCTCATAAAAAAATTTATCATCTAAAAGCTCCAGAGCTTTTTTAACATAATCATCTTTATTCATAATTACTATTGATCCACCTTTGTCAGCTGGTTTTATAATAATATCCTGTCTTTTCACTAAATTGCATAATGCATTCATCTCTCTCAATGTTAAATTATCTTATACTTACTATGTTGTTTAAGTCTAATTTCATTAATAATATCCTGATATACATTATCAATGTACATATCTAATAACACATTCCTTTGATGTGGTGGTGTCCAATCAGATCGTAATTTCCCAATAGTATCACATTCTTGGTTTCCAAAAAATTCTCTTAGTCTTCTTGAAAAATTATCTAAATCCTGATGAATTTTAAATTCATTTTTTTGATAAAATGACTGAACTGTAGGGCAAAAAGATAAACCTTTATTTAACAGTGAACATTCTGCCTCACTAAGATTAATGTTAGTTAGATTAATCACATTGTTTTCCTTATTAGCTAAACATAAAAAGTCATATATATATATATACATATATATATATATATATATATATATATGACTTTTTATGGATAACTATATATATATATATATATATATATATATAAGTTATCCAAGTACTACTACATCTTCCAAAAATACTGCAACCAGCCATCAGACAATATTTCATTTTAGTAATGCTATACTTTATTATCCTTTAGATTTCAAACAATTTACATAATTATTCTATGCACTTATAATGATTTTTCAGATCCCCCCCCCAAGTGATTCAATGGCATCCATATGTTTCAAACTTTTAAATTATGATTTACTAAATAATTAACAAGACAATAATAAAGCAAAGTATTATTGATATTACTGTATCATTAAACAGCAGTTGCCATTATTACCAGAAAATCCACAAATAATTCTTTTATTTAAAATTGACTAGAGCATAAAATTTATGAATAGTTAATAACCTATTGTTAAGACTTCTTATAGAGTACATGTAATATGAATATAATAGAATGTAATATCTAACTAAAACAACAATACAATTAATACCTGCAATAAATGTATTTAAAATATAAGCAATATTTTTAACTTGATATTTTATTAACAAAAATGGTTTTATTAATGAGTTAAATTAACTACAATACTTTAGTCAATATGAATAATTCATGATTATACCATCAGATTATTTAATTTTCTATTAACTAATAATTTAAAAGCAAAAACAAAAATAAATAACTCAACTATAACAACAATGTTACTAACCCTTATCATTATGGACTTAAAATCCATTACTGTAACCTAACAAATGGACGGTGCAGGCTTTATGAAACAGAGAACCATATAAAACTGGCTACTATGGCTAAGTCTATCTCTGACACATTTAGTTCACACTTCTCAAATCTGATGTTCCTTTATAATGTAATTAATAACATCAACAATAATAATAACTATTTTAATAGAATAATATTATTAGGCTACAATTATAGGTTTGAAACTTTTTTTCTCAAGATTCATATTATAATAAAAGACATCTTGTGCTTTAATTAAATATGAAAAACAAATACATAAAATAAGGATATCAATATTTAAGTCATCAATAGTTATTATATAAAACATTTAATAGCTTTTTAAATTTTTTTTCATAGAAATTTTATTTATACAGCACATGAGTGTACCATAGTCTATAATTTTTATACCAGATGAGTTTGGAATAGATATAACTAGTTGAAATAATGCAACAGGTAGAAAGTGTTTATTATATGCTACCAACAGCATTATAAAAATACATTTAAAGTAAATAGGAATTAGCAAAACCTATTACTTATTATAATGCAGTTAAAATGGATAAGTAAACCAAGTAAATAATAATAATAATAATAATAATAATAATAATAATAATAATAATAATAATAATAATAATAATAATAATAATAATAATAATAATAACAACAATAATAATAATAATAATAATAATAATAATAATAATAATAATAATAATAATAATAATAATAATAATAATAATAATAATAATATGTTACCACAGAAATGTACTATTTTTAGAACTATGAATAATAGTAATAATCAGCCATTAAGCTAATGCACATGTGCTTTAGGGGGGATTTTAACTATAAATTAATACTCCCACTTCCAAACACAAGATAAAGTCATTGTGAAAAGATAGAATGAATCCATCTAGCCTTTCTACCCAAAGGTTTATGTATAGGCAAATCTTAAGCATTTGGGAATGAGAGTGTGAAGATGTTAAGCAATCACTTGAACTTAATGGCTGATTATTACTATTACAGTTAATAAAAACATTGCACTATATAAAATAAATATCTCATTAGCAATGAATAATAAAACTTTATTATTATGAGATTTTCTGGTTAATGAATGCAGAAGTAATGGCAACGAAAACAGAAACATATTTCAATAATAACAAAAATATGCATTTACAATATAAAGGAAACATAGCATTTAGTACAATAAAAATTTACTAATTTTTTTACTTTAACAAATTTAATAAAATATTTACACAATTTCACCATAAATATTCATTTAAAATATTGCTACTTAATTACATTACATAATTTATTAAATTCCCACTATTATTATTATCCCAGTCACTTTTTTCAACTATCTTTCACTGAAGATAAAACAATCACTATATACATCTATATTAGGATAACAGTATGATGTTGAGTAACTAATGACATTGACTGTGTTTAATTACACTATTCCATTACTATTAGTACCTATGAGATGTGGGTAGTATATACAAGATACACATTGCCTTTGTAAACTGTTTAAAATATTAAATGACAGTCACTAGCAAATAATTTTAGATTAAATATCTTTTGAAAAACATCTTTGAATATTTAATAATATGTTTAAACACAGAAATATAGGCAAAATGGATAATAACAATATATAATTGAGCATCCATTATCTTTGTGCAGGCAAACATGAAAAATTAATAAGCTACAATCTCTCTTCAATAAAGGGGCTAAACATATGCATTGACAAAAAAAATATGACAACACCAATTGTCATATTAACATCTGAATTCAAGCTGTATGTAAAAGCTGACTTCAAGCAGCATGTCAGTAACAAAACAAATAAAGTACAGATAGAATAATAATAATAGTAATAATGTAATTATTCACACATTCTCATATGTAGAATAAAACATTTATTTAAATAATTAATATATGTGTGTCACAAATATGTTGAGAAAGAAAAATGCATATTAGAAACTACATGATAATTATCTTTCATACCCTGACCCTCAAATACTCAGCATATTGACTTATATGAAGTATGAAGGTTGTTTCACCCAGTATAACAATCTGAGATAGCATATCAAATATCAAACTAAAAAATTCTTAATAATTGTTAAAATAAAGTATTTACCTGGATATATATTTTGAAATAATAATAAACCTTATACTTAAATTCTTTCTTACTGATCCTTGGTAGCAAATTCTGTCATAATATTCCCACAACACAATATATATAATATACTAAAGAAATAAGCATATAATATAAAATGATAATTATTGAAATAAATTATAAAATTTAAATTTATAAAGACATATTCTTATGTGTTAAAGTCTTTTACCCATAAATAAGCAAAAAGATTAATAGTCCTTCCTACATTAGGAATTAATTTCTTTAATAAGGAGTCATTTTATTTATTTTTTAACTGGAATATATTATGCTACTTTTTTTTCTTGAGATTTCAAAAAACAACATGCATAAAAATTTAAATTGTGTAGCTTCTTTACATTTATCTTTTTCATGAATGCAATTAAATTCAATAGAAAGCATATATTAACAAAGCCAGTAGCAAATTATAAATAGTAAAATAGTTTTCTTATAAGTTTATTGCATTATTCAATAAATATTTACATGAAAAAAATTTGAAACACTTTTTTTCTTCATTGAGTCACAAATTAAACTAACAATCAACATGTAAATTAGTTCTAGATGCTAAATTAACAATAATAAATTAATGTGTTTTCGGTGCTGTTTTAGACTCCATTTGTGACCATTTTGAAATCTAATGACTACACAAAACCACTGATGAAAAGTGATAAATAATGTGGAATAATTCACATGTAGTCATGATATGACCATTTGTTAATCATGTGACTAAAATATATGAAATATAAAAAATGGGAGTGATGAATAAATTTCAAAATACTAAAAGCTTATAATTTCTAAAATATAAATTTGAAATATTTAAACAGAAAAAAATAAAAATAAAAAGTATTGCACACATATAGTAATTAAAACCCACATGTTCAATAAATGTAAAATTGATCAAACCAAGCTTATAATTTCAAATACTAAAAGCTTCTGAAGTACAAACTTTATTACAATATAGGCCTATAACTAAATGTTGAAATAATGTAAATAATAAATAAATGTAGAAACAATTGCCAAATCATATCAATTCTACAATTAATAATAAGTCACATTTTATCTTAACCTTTGTTAAAATAATAATTGTCTAAAGTAAAGAATATTAATTTTACAATAAATAAATAAATAATCAGATTTTTCTCTTACCAAAGTCAGTAATGTTGTTGTTGGCTTAATTTCTCACATGTCATTATTTGCTGCCAGATGAATAAAAAAAATGTAAATGAGAGAGATTTATTCATTAAATTTTTTAAAGGTAATAATATTACCTACCAAAAGTGAAAAGGTTAGTGTTTATCTTATTTAAAATCCAATACCTGTTTTACATTTGAAATAACACATTTCTATTAAAATCTGTAAATATTTTTTAAACATGCTTCTGTGTTTATTTGTTGATGGTAAAAGTCACTTCCATGACAATAAGTAGAAAATTATGAAAATAAATATATAGATTTGTATCAATTTCAAGTGCCCATAAGGACCTCATGTGATCACGTATATATCTCATATTCACATCAGCAGATCAAATGTGAACAATGTCATTTTTTTCTTATCTCCATTGTTTGTTCCTAACTACATGGAACAAAGGAAACATGCAACACCAGAGATTCTTTCTGGTAAAAAAATCATATTAATTGTAAAATTAATATGTTTTATTTCAGATAGTTATGGATATATATTGTAATATAATTCATATTTTAAGAATTATAAACACTTAGTTTTTCAAAATTATAAGCTTTGTATGTTCAATGTTGTTATTTGTGCTTATGGGTATATATTGTAATATGATTCATATGTTAGAAGTATTTTTAAATTATAAGCTTGGTTTGATCAGATTTATGCATCTTTTGGTGAAACTTTATATCATTGAAAACATCCTCTCCTATCCTCATATACTTTCGTGCTTTGTACTGTCAGTATTATAATAACATTCATATTTTAGAAGTTATAAGTTTTTAGTATTTAAACTGTGCTCACCACAATTTTGAATTATAAGGACCACCCAAAATTACCACTGATATATTATGGAGACCCTGTGTGGACTATTCAATTTGAATCTGTCAGCAGGGAAAATTCAAAATAACAGTCAGAACAGTCTAAATCAGTGTCAAAATATCTTAAATATTGAGAAAGTCTTTTTAAATATTTTTAAAGAGTAAATTTTAATATTTTTTTCTTTTGTAAAATTTATACAAAGCATTTTGAAAGTATTACATTCTGTATCACTTAATAAAATTAATTGAAATTAACAAATAATTCATTTTTATTTTCTGATTTTAAAAGTTAGAATTAATGAAGGTATTATCAATAAATGGTTTGCTTGTTATCACTAATGTCAGTTTCAAAACTCTAAAAGACAAATATTAGATTTAAAGAGTAATAACCAATAGTTTGAATTAACTAATACATTTTATAATAAGACAAAATTCATATTCATCTAATGTTTAATCAGCTTGTAACAATTTTCAGTTACCAGCATTTTTTTTTTTTTTTTTAATAGTGTGAAAATAGAATTCTTTCTTACCCTTTATTTAAATAATTTAACTTGAAAAATAGAAATGAAAATGAAAGTAAACACTAATTATTTTTCTTTCCTTTCTTTTTTTAATTTTAACACCATTTTTTTTTTAACTTCGACACCAATTTTATTTTTAAAACTGCAACACCATTGTTTTAAAAAAAAATCTTTTTCTTTTTTACACCTGTCTATGGATATTTTTGCTACATTATTATCAGGTGGTATATCATTGTCCTAATGAATTTATAATACTAAAGGTGGGACATTCATGATAGTGTAAAGCTGACCTTTTTAGTTACTTTAAACTTGAATTTCAAATTAACGAAAGTTTTTATCAATTATCTTTAATAAAGATTATACATTTAAAATATCTTTCATTAAATATTTATTACTTTCATGTTTATTTAAGAGTTCTTGTTTAGTATTGTTACAGTTACATAATACTTTTGATAAAAACATTATCTTTTAAAATTAATTAGCCTTTTAATCCTTATAATATATATATATATATATATGTGTGTGTGTGTGTGTGTGTTTGTGTGTGTGTGTGTGTGTTTAAATATCACACACATATGCATTCCAGCACTAATAAGTTATCTTAAAGATTATAACCAAATAAAATAGAATTAAATCAATTGACAAATTTATTAATGTGTAAACTGTTTCTTATTGATTACTCTCAAGTTTAATCCAGTAAATTCTAATCTCACTCTCAAGTATTGTTACTCGAATGATTAAAGCTTTTTTAAACATACCACAAATTGCTGCAGTTTCAACTGTTCCACTTGTGTTTAAATATCCAAGTTGGAATTAGATGCATGAATAAGACGTAGTGCAGTTAAAACTGCAACAGTTGGTTATATTCTTTTACTACATAGTTTTTGCTGTGTTCAGGCATAGTCAACGATATGCAGATATGTTTATTAGTTTTGTCAGTCAGGGATTATGAGTTGAAGCAGCATTTGTTATTTGATTAAATAGATTGTTGACTTGTATTTATATATGTATACTTATAATAGTGCCATAAAGGTATACAAAATAATAAAAGGTTAGGGCAACCTGTACAAAGGCAATCTACTCACTTTCAACACATCCAGAATCAGGAGTCTCTGATATTCTCTAACCAGTGATTTGGAAGTCTTTATATACCTTTTTATTGTTCTTCTGAAGTGCCCAGCGTTTATATCATATATGGTTTAATATTAACAAACAAATGATCATATATAGTTTAATTAGAGTACTTTACATTCTTACAATTGAAATGATCATATATAGTTCTGTACTACTTTAATAATTACTTAATGTCAAAATTATTCAAGAGCCATTTTATAAAATTTACCATAATTAATATTATATAAATGTATACATTCTTAATTCGTTATTAACACAATTAATTCATTTACAACATATATGCACTGAAATGTGTACGTACTCTCTCTCTCTCTCTTTATATATATATATATATATATAGTGTATATTCTTAAATTTAAAAGGAAAAAAATGGTTTATATATATATATGTGTGTGTGTGTGTGTGTGAGTGTTGTATATAGTTAATAAATAATAGCTAGTAATAGGCAGTAATAAAGAGAGAATATTGCAAGAAATAATATTTAATATATTATTCTCTTATTATTAAATAAAGCATTCAATTATTTATCTTTATTTTCTGTAAAATAAAACAAAACTTGAAAGGATGGTGTCAGAAATTAATAGATAAAATGCACATATGTGTGAAAGTAAAGTGAAAGAGAATATGGCCGTTTTAAACATAAAACATTTTTTTACACATATCTCTACTGACTATAGATTGCAAACTCTGCTTTTTTATGTTATCTGGATTTTAGATTGTCCAAAAAAAAGGAAAGATGCTTTGACAAAAGTAAATAAGATAATTATTAATCTTCTTATTAATTACTTTAGACTGTCCAGTTGTGAGGCTTTGTGGCTATCTCCAAAATGACAGTTATTTTTGTGGGAGAAGATTTTTTCCTTTTTATCAGAAAGATTGGATATAAGGGAGAGGCATGATATTCATAAGGCAGTTAGAGTTAAAAAATGGACAGTTAATGTTAAAGAGTTGGAAGTTAAAGGCAGTTAACATAATTTTTTTTCATCTGTTTCTTTTAAGCTCAGAATGAGCTATTGATTTTTTTTTCTTTAAAAAAAAGTAAAGAAGAAAATGTGAGCTTTTGCTTTAAAAATAGCATAAAAGAAAATATGTGAATATATAAATAATCTCACAGCAATATTAATCTAAGGAGATGGATTAAAATTGAATCTCTTAAAAGAAGTTGGTGAAAATAAATATAAAAATGGTATTTATATATTTTTGGCTATTTGTAATACAATGAAGATGTCACGCTAAACTTGCTGTTTTTTTGGTTCTTTGAAATCCCACATTATGAGTTAAGTCACTAATCTATCTGTGGACTCATATACAGGTCTTTAATAATCAAAGAATGGCCAAATTTAAAAACAACCATATATGATATTTCAGAGGCTTCTTTTTTGTCTCCTGGCCCATTAGAAAAACACCATCTTTGAATGGATGGAGAAGAAGAAAGAAGAGAAGAAAGAAGAAGATGTATAAAGCCATACAACCAACCTCAATTAATCTATAAATCAGTTTTTTTAAAAAAAAAGTTTTCTTCACATTTATCAAGAGTGCCTGCAATAACTTTTAATATGATGGGAACAAGCCAAAACCAACCAGTTCATATTTATCAAAAATGTCTGCAATAATTTCTTTAAAATGGTAGAAATAAGCAAACAGGTTGGTTGAAGCTGTAGATAAGAGAGCGGTCTGTTATTTGAACCTGGAACATTAATAAAAATTGAGAATGGATCGGTAACTTTAAAATTTGATTAACAATTTTTTTATTATTTGCTTATTAAAAGTAAACTTTAATTTCTACAGTCAAGCATTTTTTTTCTTTTTAATACATAAACATTAAGAGTTTGTTTATTGATTGTCTTATTATCAATACGGCATAACATTACTCACACACAGTTTAAAATTCATTAAACTTAATTTTGCATAATTTTTTGATATTTTTTTATAGTAATACTAAAATGTTTTTTTTTTTATTATTGTTCTTTATTCATTGTGATAATTGAGTAACCTATCAATATATGCTTTATAATGTTTTTTTTATTATTTATTTTTGCATATTAAATTTGATATAATTTATTTTTGCTCAAGGTTGCAATAATATTCTTATTATATATGTGATTTATGTATTAATCCATAATATAGGGGTACACATTTTAATATGATATATATGTTGACATATCACAGGGTGTGTGCATGTGTGATGGCTTATACCAACCTGTCAAAATAGGTTAGACATAGTTATTTTAAGGTAGAAAATTAAAGAGCAGGGTTTCACATATGTATGGAAGTAAAAAAAAAAAAACACACACATTGCATAAATGAAATTTTACCTTAATGATATATACAATAAGCAGGGAAAATCTTGAATAAGCATTCAATAGAATATTTTTTTATGTCAGTTTAAGTTAGCTTATTTCAAAATATGTAATAACATGAGCAGATATTTAAATTTGTTGGTTATGCACATAGTATTAAAATGTTTTGTTTTAATTATGTATTTAATTGAGTCAAATGTATAGTTAGTAATTTGATTTATAAAAAGGAAGAGTGTGAATAAATATAATTATACCATGTTTGGTTTCTGAGTTATTATTATTAGTATTGTTAATTTTTTAAATCTTGTTTTGGATTATAATTAATCATCAACACTCGTAAATGTTAAGCATTGGATAGTGATTTACATATAATGATGTTTAAGATCATGCTTGACATATAACCAAGTTGTGAGCAATTATAGGTTAATAGTAAAAAGCTACAATTTTATGTTGTGCCCAAAAAGTTTTGACCATCATCGTCAATGGGTATATTACTGGTTAAATCACCATTTAAGCATAATGCTGTTCAAGCAAATAATTATAGATTTATCAGAATCTAAATTTTATTATATAAGATTAGTTATGATCACCACCATCACCAAGTAAATAGTAATAATTAAATCCAATCTTAAATGTAAATAGGGGTTTATAAAAAAACTAAATATCATGTGGTGAGATTCGTGATGATCATTCATCGTCACTGGTAAATATTGATGATTGAGTCATAATTTTAACTATAAAAGTATTTTAAGTAAATAAACACAAATGTATATAAGTTCTAGTGAGTATTATAATTAAATCCCAGTTTAAACATAATAATGATTTTAAGAAAGTGCCTATAGGCTTATAAAAGATAAAGTTGTTGTTATGAGTTCATTACTAAAGCTGTGGATGGAATCATCATCATCATCATCGTTATATTATGATGAATAATTAAATAAAATAACTAAGTTTAATGGCCATATATGTAAGCAATAGTCTCTATTATATTTATTTAGAAGCCATTAGCAAGTATATACATGCATCTGGACATCAATATACTTGAACTGAGCTAATAATATCTATAAGAGTGTTGGATATATAAATTTTACAGTATTGGAATTTTATAATTCTATTGACACAGATAGAATATAAGAATTTCATTTTTGTTGTTATTCTTCCAAATGTATGTGTAGTAAAAAAAGTACCGAATGGGTTTGAACCAGGTACACAATGGACAGATAATATTTGTCATGGTTTAAAATGATCTAGTGGCACCCAGGGAAAACACACATATTTTGCTAAACTAAATAAAACTGATGAAGTCCCTTTTCCAACTTATTAACTTTCTTTGATATTTTTTTAAGTTGTTATAAATAGCGCCAGTGTGTGCATATGACCATGAATGGTCTTATATATATGGAAAGAGGAATGGGAAAGATTCTTTGTTGAAAGAATCTATTATTGGAGATAGGCATAATGCACTCCATGTATTTTACTGTAATTTGTTCAGTTGCTATAGCTAATATTGGTTTATCTGATGACAATGGCTCGTGTATTTTGTTAGTTAAAATAACTTCCCAATATCGAAATATTTTAAATCTTAAATGATGACAGTGATAAATTTTCATTTTTATTTTGTGTGTTGAGAAATGGGATAATTTATTTATCTCATTATTGGTGTGACTAAATTAATGTTTATGATAGTTGCAAATGGGTTATGGTGTTATATTGAATTAGTTACAAATGGATGCCCAACTTAAGCATGATATATATAGCACCATATTCTTATTCATATATTAGCGCATTACTTCTATAGTTACAAATTATAGTGGCTATATTGTAAATTCACTTTATATATATATGAAAAACAAAAAAACAAGTTAAACTTGCTAACGCTTGTATTTATGATCAATAGATGGTGTTTTACCAAAAACACCATCAAAGCATATGTTTGTTTACGTAAACATCAGAGTAAGCATTCACTATCTCTATCATTAGTTCCACCTTCAGATCATGATTTCAAGATGATTTGCTATCATCAGTGAAGGATAGGAATAAGAAACTAGATCTAAACACTAACTCTGAGTGTTTATGAAACAATTTCTATTCAGCTTGCAAGTATGATTTTTTTAGACACGTAATATCTTCAAACTCAGCATAGCAAGCCAAATAGCTATATGGGTATGATATCAGTTCAGTATCACCACATAGTAGAAGCCTCTGCAATATATATCATTGCAAGAAAACCTCAAGGTTACATTTATGAAAAACAAAAAAAAAACAAGTTAAACTTGCTAACGCCTGTATTTACGATCAATAGATGGTGTTTTACCAAAAACACCATTAAAGCATAGGTTTGTTTACATAAACATCAGAGTAAGCATTCACTATCTCTATCATTAGTTCCACCTTCAGATCATGATTTCAAGCCGATTTGCTATCATCAGTGAAGGATAGGAATATAGCTATCTTGCTTGCTATGCTGAGTTTGAAGACATTACATGTATAAAAAATTCGTTCTTGCAAGCTGAATAAAAATTGTTTCATAAACACTCAGGGTTAGTGTTTAGATCTAGTTTCTTATTCCTATCCTTCACTGATGATAGCAAATCAGCATGAAATCATGATCTGAAGGTGGAACTAATTATAGAGATAGTGAATACTTACTCTGACATTTATGTAAACAAACATATGCTTTGATGGTGTTTTTGATAAAATGCCATCTATTGATCATAAATACAAGCATTAGCAAGTTTAACTTGTTTTTTTTTTTTTTTTGATTTTCATAAATGTACCTTTGAGGTTTTCTTACAATGGTATATATTGCAGAGGCTTCTACTATGTGGTGATACTGAACTGATATCAGACCCATATAGCTATCTGGTTTGCTATGCTGAGTTTGAAGACATTACATGTCTAAAAAATTTACGCTTGCAAGCTGAATAGAAATTGTTTCATAAATGCTCAGAGTTAGTGTTTAGATCTAGTTTCTTATTCCTATCCTTCACTGATGATAGCAAATCAGCTTGAAATCATGATCTGAAGGTGGCACTAACGATAGAGATAGTGAATGCTTACTCTGACATTTATGTAAACAAACATATGGTTTGATAGTGTTTTTGGTAAAACGCCATCTATTGATCATATATATATATATATATATATATATATATATATATATATATATTGTGCCCTTTTGTATGGGTCACCATTTAGGTTTTATGCTAATTTAGTAGAAAATTTTAAATTTAAGAAGTATTTTAAAATGTGTGATGTTAACTTTGCTTGTGGTAATGTTACCATAAGTTTAATTAAAGCAATCTATGAGTATTTGGTATGTGAATTGTGTTGGTATTGAGAAGATATTTAAGATGATGATGATTATATTATAATACTGCATTAATAAATTTAATAATAAATGTTTAAAGCTAAAGTATTTAAAAGACAAGTTAAAATTAGACAAAGATATTTATTTAATTTAAAATATATGTTAAAAGTGAATAAAAATATTTTAAATTATAAGTATTTAAATTGAGATTAATATTTGATTTTAATCATATCAAATAATTATTTTAAAATCTGATATAATATCTTATTTATTTGTAAAAATAAATATTTATTTTAAAAATACTGCAATTGTTAGTTTATTTTTAGACAAGCGTTTCTTGTGTTATAAAGAACAGATGTTATACACACATGCGTGGAAGTTGTCTCATAAAGTTGCAAAACTATTTTAAAATATGTTGTGAAATTTATAAATAATACGTGATTTATCACGAGATAAAAATAAAAGATATTAATGTAGAATATTAAATCTGATTTTTAAAAATATTACTTTAGAAATATAACGTATTTAAAAAGATTTAGTTTATTTTAAATGATCTTATAAAAGTTAAGATTTAAATTAAGTGAGAAAGAATATTTTAAAAAAATATTTGATAGATTTGAATAAACGATAAAGATTATTTAAAAAAAAAATGTAATAATATTAAATATTAAATAAGTCATTATTTTATTTTTAATAGTGAGTTGATAAATATGTAAATAAGCTAGAAAGTTTGATTGTTTAAGCGTACCAATCAGATGAGGAGACTCTTCTAGTATAAAAACTGGATTCAATTGTTGAGGGGGGCTCTCTCTGTAATTAAATTTCTAAGTTAATCGTGCTATTAAAAAAAAAATAGCCAAGTAAATTTATAAACGCTCTTAAAAATCAGTTGTAAAATCATAAGAGTGTTATTGAATAATTTATAATATTTTTTAAAATAATGAATATGCAGTAGTAATTTTAATATTCCCTATTGGTCTTCTCAATATCGAAACTCAGTTTACGTACAAATAATCAATGGAAACATCACGTATCGGAGAAATATATCAGAAACTTTATACTAGAAAAGTAACAGACGCTGGATTAGTACAGAAAACTATAAGATGGAGAAAAGTAGTATTTTGGACTATAAATAGTTTTAAAGTTAAATTACTATTGTCTGTTATTAATAGATATTTTAAAGAAATAAAAATACTTCTGTAAAAAAAATTATTTTTAACAAATTATAGAATTAAAGAATATCTTAAGTAAAGATATAAGAAACAGTAGTAAGTTTTATAAATACTTGCCTTGTTAAGTCTTTGTGCTTAAAAGATTAAATATTGACGATTTGAAAAGACAAATAGATTATAAAGATGATTATTTAAAATCGTAATATAATAAGAGTATTATATTGTAGTAATCTAAAACGCTGGACGTTATAGATGGAAAAATTAATTCTTACCGGAATATGTTATTTATAAATGCGCAAGTAATACATGGATGTCCAAATCAAATCAAACTAAGCCAAGCATGCCAAATTGATTAAAAATTCAATTTAAATAATTTATAAACTATAAATTAATTTAGAAATAATAACTTTTAAACAATAATCTATGAAGAACTGGATCCAGAACTTATAAACTATTTTTTAATTTTATTTGTTTTCTTGTGGAACTTATTATTTTTAAAAAATAAACGTTATCATTTTTATTATAAACTTTCAAGAAACACGTGATACAACGGAACAGGAAATAGTGTTTTATTGACTTTATACGTAGGATATTTGTTAGAACTTTTATGGTAGAACAAAAGTCGTCGCTGGAATATGTAATATAATTTTTTTTATTTTATTTATTTAACATAAAATTTAAAATATTATTAAACTATTAAAGAGTAGGTTAGGTACATTTATTAAATAGTAACTTTAAAATAATATAATAATTAATTACATAAATTTATTTTTATAATTAATATAACACGGAATATTTTAGTGAATGTTGTGAATATGAATGTGTATTTTTTTTTGTTTTCTGAAGCTGCAAAATCCGAAGAATACTGAATAGCAGAACGGATATTATTATTATTGTGGTAAAAACATTGTATAATAATTTTGATGAATTTAATATGTTTTCTTTAGATCAACTAAATATTATGTTTTGTGGGATGAATGTGTAGATATTTTATGAAAACACATACATTATATTGGCAACGAACTTTATTAAAATATGCATAATTTTAATTTATAATATAAACATGATACAACATTACGTAAGAAGCTTAGAAATAATTATATGATTCTTTCGTAAATAATTTTGATATTTTATTTATGCTTAGTATTGAAATGATGTTTATTATTTATCTTAATAATTATTTTATTTTTGCAATTTAGAAAAGGATTTTAAAAGTCTATATTTTTGTGTATTTTGTTTATTGAATAAGTTAAGTTACGTTATGGGTAGAAGCCTATATTTGGATTGAAGTTTATTAAGTATAGACAATGTAGTATAGGTAGATTAGATAATGAATATTTTATTTAAAATTGATATTTATTTTCCGGAAATTTTTAGATAAGTTTAGAATATATTTTATAGATAGAAATTATTAGAAAGGATTAAAATAACACATAAAGTAAAGTAGTGATTTTTACATAAAAAAGAATCATAGAATTTATCTAAGGTAATGCTTTATGAATTTAGAATTGATAAATAGTTTAAATAATAATATTTGAACAATAAAGATATGTAATGCATATTTGATAAAACGTATAACAGGAATTACATTAAGTGAAATATAATTATAGTCAATTATTTGTTTTACATTACAAAGACATATTAATTTTATATAAAGCTATTGGGCAATGCTAATAACAAAGTGAATACATGATAATATATTATAAATGGTAATACTTAATTAATGTAGCTATTTAATTAGTAAAGCTTCATTGTTTACACATGCTACATAGATAATCTTGACATATATTATTATTTGTAATAATTAAAGATTACTACTATTTATTTTTCAAATCTAAGTTTTAAGAAAAACACACTGTAATAATATTAATATAGCATTTGAAGGAATGTGTAATTGCTTATTAAGTACATAAGTTAATAACAGTGTAAGCCTCTTATATTTGTATTTCTATTTTTTATTTATTTTTATTTATTTTCTTAAATTATAAAACTGTAAATAGTGTAAATAAATTTTTATTTGAAGTTATTGTAAATAAATTTGTTAATTTGTTTTTAAAGTGTGTCGAGTTCATTATTTTTCACCACAGCATTTTGACATCAGATGATTTGAAATAAACATAATATTTGCACAAAATGAATTTGTTATTATTACTTAGAAATGAATACAATATTTGCTTAACATTATTTTATAAGAATTGATTGACATGAACATAAAATATTGCAATGGTCATAAGATAATTATAATGCACATTATAAGAATACAATATTGTTTATTGCCACAGATTATTAAGTATAAGATTTTAATTTATTCTAAAATTAAGATACCATATGAAATAAAAGATATACATATGATTGTTTATTCATTTAATGATTGATTATATAAGAAAAATAGATGAGATTAAATTACACTTTAAGATTAGTATTATTTATTATTATTATTAAAATACGTTAGGTGTATCTAAGTTTGATATAAAATCCCACATCATACTTATTTACATAATTTATTATTATTTTAAAACAACTTAGAAGAACCTGAGATTATTTAATTATATTTTAAGTTAAAAGTTAGGAATTATTTTAGTATTATTAAAGATAATTTATTTCATTTAAAAGTCATAAGAATGCTATAGATGTAGTGGTAGGATGATAAGGTAGTGGTAGTATTCTTATGCCATTGAGACAGTATCTTGGGAGATATTGACTCAGTGTAAATCTGCTTATTACTTTGTAACTTTACTTCACAGTCTCATAATTTTATAAATACTTATTTAATTAATATAATCTAGAACTATATTGATTTTGATGATTGATGATAAATTTAATTAAGATATAATAATATAAAAGTATATTAAAGATAGATATGCAAATTTTAATTAAGCATAATAATGTAACTGAGCTAGTTGTATTTTAAACTATTTTATATATCAAGAAGTAAGGGTACAATATATATATATATATATATATATATATATATATATTTATATATATTTGTATATGAGATATATATATATATATATATGAGTCTGGACTACAATATACCAGGTTTATGACTTATATATGTTTAATGACATGAGAAAATATGAAAAAGAAAACTAATTACCCTAAAAGATTCGGATTTACGATATATTATCAATGGTTAAATATTATTAAAATTGTATATCGTAAAGTACTTGTATGCATTTTTTGTTCTTAGCAACTTATATAAATTCAAAACGATGGTTACCCTTCATTTTTATCATTTTGTAATTATCTGAATATAGATTTATAATCATTATATATAACTAAAATAATTAAGTAGTATTAATTTTTTGGGGTATTAATTTTGTTAAAATCAAATATTAGTTTTTATGATATCAAAAATCTGAAAAGGTAAAAGAAATGTGAAATCACAATTACATATATAATCAGAATAAAAAATTTTCATGATAGTGTACGTTAAGATTTTGAATTAAATATTTGAAGATAGTTATTTAATATTTGAATTAAATATTTGAAGATAGTTATTTAATATTTGAAATATATAAATTGCATATAAGAAAGTAATCAATGTATTAAATGAAACAATAGCATGTTTTGTGGGCATGTCCTTAAATATAAACAGAAGTGGTCTTTGTAGTCAGTGTTTCTTTTTTCAAGTTAGATCTTCAGTCAAATAAGTAAATCCTGATTTTAAAATTACTGATTGAAAAGTTGTAGATCAAATTCATTAGAAAAAGAAAATAATTCATCAGCATTTGCCAAATTGAAGCTAAGTCATTAATGCCACAGTCAATTAATACATCAATTAGAAGTATAAGTATCATCTTAATTTTTCTGTACCTTTTCATTTATAACATATTCCAATGAAAAAGACAAATATAACCACACATTTGGCTAGAACGCTTCCAATTTGAATTTCCAGTTTTCTTATATTCATGTAGTTCTGCATTAAGTGTAATGAAAAAAACCTACAGCTAACATATTAATGCATAAGGAAGAAAATGTCATTTCTTGCTAAATTATGAGTTTGGAAAATAATCAACCTATCTACTATATATCACATATCACAAAATACTTAATATTGAAGAATTTAGAAAACACAAAGACAACTATTAATTAACCAGCAGCAAAGGACACTCATTAAGAGTGCTGATTTTTCTAAATCTTATAATGTGTATAAACTAAAAGTATAAACTTTAGACAACAGTTTGATTATACTATTTAGAATATATATTTTACAATACATTTTTCTGTAATATTACAACTTTAAACATGTTTCTTATGATTTATATGACTTATAATAATTTCACTTTTTTAAATTTCTGGAAAATTTTCAATATTTAAATTTGCCTATATATTTCTGTGATAAACACAACTTGACACCGCTTTCTTTTACAGTTTAAATAAATAACAGAAAGTCTGATAATATTACACTTTGTTAAATAATTTTTGGGGGCCATGCAACATGGGAATGTATGGCAGTCTATTAATATGCATGGATTTATATGTAACATTCATATTATTAAATAAATGTTTGCACAACACATTTTGATCTCTATCATAAAATAATACAATAGTACATGCATAACTCATTATGGATATATAATATACTGATCAAAAGATGTTGATCCATTTAACATGAACTGAAACTCAATGAAATGTACCTCAAACCTAGTCTAGCCCAAGATTTAGATCAGGGACCAAACTAGATTCAAATCTATTCAACAAGCCCCAGATCAAACATCTAATGAATAACATAAATAATGATGGCACACAAGAATTAATTCTTAAATCCGGCCCACTAAAGCAAAAGAGATAATGAGACATATTTAACAAAATAATGCATATATGTTTTAAAAGATATGAAAGTGGAGAGAAGATAAATCGAACTACATAAGTGGCTTGAATAATAAAATATTTAATGAAACAGTAAATTAATTATATATTTACTTGAATGTATGTGACAAGATGATCTAGCTGGAGGTAGAGAATTACATACAATTGATCACGCTATTATGATTCATATGCTCTTATTAATAACCAACATATTTTATGTAAATAGGTATATTTAGTGGGTGAGATCAAGATGCCAATCACTTGATTACAAAACAAACTTACAACATAATTGAATTAACACATTAATGGTGGTTCTGAAAGGTGATGATTAATGTACAAATTTCTGGATCCTTCTAGGAATAATTATACATATTACATAAATATTTTCACGCTGTTTCAGTGGTGAAAGTCAATAAAATATATTTTTAAAGTGGTTTACTCATTAAAGATAATATTTATGGGTATTTAATATTACATTTAAATCAAGTTTATTTGCTTCATGAACAAAATCTTTTTAACCATTATTTAAATTTGGATTTAAAAAGAAAAGAACACTTCACCTTTCTAACATATGTATACTCTTAAATAAATGGAATAGATTATGATGGTGGGACTTTTAAAATATGAAGAAAACATTATTATTAATTAAACTAATTATGACTATGGGAAAAATATATATATATATATATATTGTACCAGGACAAACTGCAGAAACCACTTACTTATGCATATATATAAGTTTCGACTGGTTTCAAACTCCTTCCTAATACATTTATAATCTTATAAATGTTATGTGAACGAACTGGCACGTTCAAGCAAAATGGGAGATCTTATTGATAGCTTTAACTATCAACAATGGCCTATCTTGGCTGCTAGATTCAAACCCCTACTATCCAAATACTTTATTTGTTTTGGGGTAAACCCTCAGAGCGCCAGCTAGTCTGAGGACTAACGTATTCGGGCAGTAGGCTCATAATCCAGCGCTCGAAACATTCCCTAAAACTAGCTCAGTCTAATTTTAATTCAATAACAAAATTATACAAAATTTGTGGTGGAAAGAATTAATAAAAAGGTTGGTAAAAAAAATTGACCAACAAATAAAGTTTAAGTTTGAAGACATTTTATTTTAATTAACATTAATTAAGTTTAAAGATAATTTATTACCCAACATTTATTGACTAAATTTAAACATCTTTATAAATCTAATATAATATGCGCACATTCTAAATTAACATTTCTAAACTAGTTTAAATATTCTTGTAGATTTTAATAGTAGAACACTAGTATTTATCTAATTTAACTAATAACACTGATATAATGATCACACACATATTAACTCGTATAGCATTCACAAATATAATAATAAAGCATTAATAGCATTTGAAACTTAAACACACATATCAATAGTTCAATTTTCTGTATGATAGAGTTCATATAATTTGAATCTTGAATATTTACGAATTACAGCAGTGGCTACTATGTATAAATGATAATAAATAAATGTTTACCTAGGATTTTTGGAACGGGGATATTGCTTGTTGTTGGCTGCTTCTGCTGCTTCTGATGGATTATATCTAACTGGTTAGATTTGGATGTTTCTTGAAGAGATTTTATGCGAGTCCATTAGCTTTATTCTTGAAGACAGTTGAACGTTTGACAGAGGATTTCTGAGTTGTTATGCAGACATTATTTCACAGGCAGGTTTTGATGATCTTGTTGGACTAAAAAGGCTGAAGCATGAGCGTATATTTCCAAAAGCTGCTCAACAATGTATTTTTGTTTCTAAATACATAATAGAAATGCACTGTTATCTCAACTGAAATAAGACTGTCACTGCAAACTAGACTGAAAAAAACTATCTCAATTAATTGTCTGATAAAAAAAAGTCTATTTATACCTGCAATGTGTTGTCCATGTAATATCCTCCGTCAAATATCTGTTGTCGAATTTCATTGGTAATTAATCATATGACAATGTGTTTTTGACAATTGTTTAATTAATAGTAGTTTTTATAAACATATTGTTTTTTATATCTTTAATTAGTAGCCCACCGCTGGTGTGGTTTTTTTAAATCTTTATTTAACTCAATAGCCATCGCTGTGTTTTCCAAATATAATTTCTTTTTTATCTTTCATTTACATATATATTTTTTTATATTATTCTAACACGCATACATTTATTTACACTCGCATGCACATATATAATTTATTGTAATAAGCTTGAATGAAAAGAGATTTATATATTTTTTTTTAAATTTTGAATTACTTATTTTTTATAAATACTAATTTAGAAAAACTTTACTTTCTTTTATAACACTTTTAGTTTGACTTTAAGAAAACCCCTTTCCCACTTTTAATCTTTTATTTCAAACTCTTTTACGAAATTTTTTTTTTTTTTATTTTAATAATTTTTTTAGACAAAATTATTTTATATACATGTGCCAAATTGGCCTTGGCACAATATATATATATATATATATATATATATATAAATACAATTTTATGGTTACAACATCGAAATGAGGTCATTAAATAAATAAATTAAGAATAATGGAAAAGTAGTGGTGTTGATATGATGGCAGAAGAATCTGAAATGAGATCATGCTTCTAAACAAAGAAAATGAAGTGGCTAAATTTCCTCTTTCTAGGGCTCTGCTTAGAGAAGGTTAATTAGGCTTCATGTGATCCCCTGGGTTCTCTGGTACAACCAACATGAGAGGCCTGTTATACAAAAATGATCTCAGGAAGGTCAACTGTCCATGGGATAGAGCGTGAAGAACATCTATGGGTTCAGACTCATCACAACCCTCCAGACTAAAAACATGTAATATAAAGAAACTAAGCCATATATCAACAATGCAGCATAATATTATTTATTTAATGACATGAAATGGAAGTTACTACTTTAACATACATGAACCTCACTCGAATGTTATAAGTTAGGCAATTAACACTATGCCATGTAATATATATGGGAAAGATTTAATTTATACAAAATAGATTTTAAAATTACACTCCTTCCTTCTTTGCTATTTGACACATTGAAATCCCACTATACAAATTTTATAACTTTAGAATAATCAAGTCTTTGAAATATTAAGAGTATAGCATCGTAATATGGATAATATAAAAAGTAATAATAATAAGAAATCACACTTTTGAAATTAAGTAAATGACATATAAAATATTTAATAGTGTTAATTTTTCAGTGAATTAAAAGTTATACATAAATAATAACCTTTTTGTTGCATAAAGAAAATCATGAAACTAGGTTAACTTGAGAAACAATCTGGCAAGCTTATTAATTAAGAATGTATGTAAATCTAATTCAAAGAGAGGGTTTTTTATTAACCTTGACCCAATGAGGTTTGAGAAGGTAGGGAAAAATAACTTTATACATTAGGCTCACAAGATTGTTTAGATTGGTAACTTAAAAATACTAAAATAAAACATACTTTAAAATTAAGAAAGAAACTGCACCAAAATTAAAGAAATAGGAGCATATGACATAATTTACATATAAAATAAAAATTATTACTATGAGAGCAAATTTACATTAACAGTTACCAAAAAAACATTTAATTTAACGTTTTAACTAAAAAAATCCAGATAGCTCAGGTTGAGATTAGTTTTAGAAGGAAATAGATGTAAATTTCAAAGGTGGTTCTTAGGTTAATTATCTTGCTATATTAAAGAGTTTATTTTGAAAGTTTGGCTCCAGCATAGCAAATTAACAGGATTCAAATGATTTTCAATGTAGTAGCAAGTTTCCATTAGGCATTCTTCTGTTCTTAGACCATACTTTCTATCATTTATGGGGAATCAGCAAAATGATTATTGGTGGTTAGAGATTGACCAGAAAAAGGTGTAAAAAAGGTGATTAGTTTGACTACTTATTGAAAATTTTGGAAAAACAAAGTAGCATGGAGTCCTTTCATGATTGCTGGTCTACCAAACTAGTTTTCTCTCAGTGGTCAAAAATCGATTCATTATATACTGTCCACAGGTATTTGAAGAATGCTTTTAATATTTCTTTTTTTAATTTCATTCACGATTGCTATATAGTAGGAATTTTCTCATTTCCTTCACCTATTGTTTTGGAGATGCAACTGTTAGATAATTTATCCAAAAATATATTCAAATCTATTTTCAGATTAGAAATAGATTTGATAAAATGTTAATTGCAAAAGTAAAAATTCTTAATTTGATTTCTTTTTTTACTTTTAGTACAGTTTAATTAGACATTCTTTCCCAAAATTAAACAATATAAAACTTCCACCCTTTTAATTATTTTTGAACAATTAACAGTTGCATACTCCATCTTGGATTTTTAAAAGAAAAAATACATTTTTCTTAAATAAAGAATTTAAAGGAAAAGTTTTAATTTTATAAACTTAAAAAAAATATTTGTAAAATTAATATTGTGTTATTAATTTCTCCCATTATATATATATATATATATATATATATATATATATATATATATATATATATATATATATATATATATATATATATATATATATATATATATATATATATATATATATATAATTATTATTATTAAAAAGAATTGTTTATATGTAAATTTATTTGTTGATGATTGTTTATTTGTAGTTGAGAATGATAAATTGAAAGAATTTGTAAATGAGTTTAGTTGTTTTGATCCTTCTATAAAATTTGTGTTAGAAGGAGGGGGGTTAGATTTTGGTAAGTTAAATTTTTTAGATTTTTTGGTGATTAGAAATGTAGAAACTAATTGTTTATATGCAGTCATTTAGTTAAAAGTAAAGAATTAAGATCTATAATTAAACCTGATAGCTATCAGTCTGTATCTCATAAAGTAGCTGCTTTAAGGAATTATTGTCATAGGAATATTAAATTAAATAATTCTAGTGAGGTAGCTTTGTTTCAGAAATATCAATTTTATAAACATTACTTGAGTGTTGGATACTCTGATAAGTTTGTTAAAAGTATTTTATTTAATAGTAATATTTGTAAGGATGTAAATGTTAAAGAAAAATATGATTTTATTTCCTTGCCATTTAAATTGTCTTCTTATAAAAATGTGTGTAGAAATAGTAAATTGTTTGGAAATAAGAAAATTGCTTGGAAAAGGGGTGTAACATTGAATAATTTATTAAATAATACAAAATAAGTTTTTGATAGAAAGACTATTTCTGGTGTAATATATTTTATTCCTTGTTTATTATGTAAGAAAGTTTACATAGGTCAGAGTAGTTTGAGTTTAAATGAAAGAATAAAGGTTTATAAAATTAGAGTTAAAAATAGATATCTTAGTTCTGCTTTGTATGTCCATGAAAAAGATACAGGCCACACTATTGATTTTGATGAAGCTAAGGTTGTCTTCTTTGAGAGAAATGAAATCAAAAGAATTAAAGAGTCTTTATTATTGAAAATTTATTATTCTGAAGCAATTAACTTATTTAAGAGTTCTTTTAATATTAAGGGTGGATGGGAAGTGAATGGATTTGTGGGTAGTTTTTAATATTATATATATTGTGTAGTTTTTGTAGTTCTTTACACTTGAGAAGTCTGCTTGTAGCAGTGAAACCTTAGGTTGTGTTTTAATATTATTTTTTTATGCTGGTCTAGTTTAGTTTTGGTTTTGGGGCAGTTTTGATTTTATATTGACTAGTTTAGCTTTATTCTTGTAATGTTTATATATATA
This sequence comes from Epiperipatus broadwayi, assembly GCA_028023455.1. Lineage (NCBI taxonomy): Eukaryota > Metazoa > Onychophora > Udeonychophora > Euonychophora > Peripatidae > Epiperipatus > Epiperipatus broadwayi. Next base: position 6,267,097 of record JAQFVV010006202.1, on the reverse strand, counting down.
TATATATATATATATATATATATATATATATATATATATATATATATATATATATATATATATATATATATATATATATATATATATATATATATTGTAACCCTCCTTGTTGGCACCATGAAGGAATATGGGAGGTTCACATAGTGCCAATAGTGATTAGGGATAACAATTAGGAGAAAAAATGAATTGTGATATAACTTAGTATTTTAATTTAGTTAAAAAAATATCAGGACCTGAGTTGAGGTGTACCAACCATTAAAATTTTATTTTATGTGCATCTGGTAGTAGGAGAGGAAGATGGACAATATCAGGAATTCTTGGTATGAGAGCTAAATTAGTAGGAATGTTTGTCTGTATGGCCATGGCAAGTGTTTGTTCATTGATTTTCTAACTCACTATCTATTTCCATTTCATGATCTAACTTATATGTGGGTGCATGTCCATTTTACATCATCTCACACTTCATTCATATTTTTAATTATTACTTATAATATCCAATTTGTAATAGCAATATTTACTTGCCATAGAAACTGTTAATAACTCAGTCATTAATAGACCTATGTATTAATGGAAAGACAGATACATACATATACCATTAATTAATATGATTTTTTTATTATTTATTATGTATTACATAAAATCTTACATTTAAAATTGTAAAAGTTATTTATTTATTTGTTATTGGTTAGCGTTTGTAAATTTAATATTTTTTTTCCGATATTTTATTACTAATTTTTTTTCCGATATTTTATTACTAATTTTTTTTTTACAAACAAGAAATTCTTGCATATTGCTAAGCTCATTATAACTAAAAAAAGAGGTGTGGCTAAGTAGAACAATGGAGAAAATTAGATAGAGAAGAAAGATAGAATAGTTTTGGAAAGTGGAATAATTTTCTAAAAAAAATAAGAAAATAAGTGAACTAAATTGTTAAAATTCTCTAGTATTTGTTTATGGATAAAGTTCTCTCATACTATTCAGAATAGGATTGTTTACGTGGAATGCTAAATTTTAAAAAGGTACCTAGCTCTGGCTTTTATCAGCTAATAATTTAGATTTACTTTGTTCAAAAATGCATGGATATTATATAAACTTATTAAGTATGATTTACTATAATGTATTTCTAATGAATAAATGATGTCGGAATTGTATAAATTACTAACAATAAAATTAACTAGAAAAATTATGCTGAACTATTTAGTGAAACAGTTTACTGACTCTTGTTTGATAAATTTCCTGTTTTTGTTATGTAAAATAAAGTTAAAATGGAAAACTTATCTATTCTAACCCTCTACATTAATAGGATAGTCATATATACCAAATAACCTTATCTTTCACACCTAAAAAATGAGTGATAGAATGTGTGACTTAATGATATTTAATAATTAGTTACAAATAATATATACAAGCATGGATAAATCACTGACAATGGATTTAATTGTTATGATAATTCTATTGAATGCTAGAAACCTAAAAAGAAATAAAGTCATAAACTTTTACTTGGATTATCTTATCGAATTGGAGATATTTTATTTTATGACAAATAAAATGATTCTAATAGATGCAAAAGCTGTTAATATTATCTTTTAGAAAATTCTAAAAAAATTGGAAATTATTACTGTTTTTGTTTAATTATGCTTAGCCTGTGGGAGTAATGTTTGTATGTTTTAATGTTGTCTATTCATCATCATCATCATAAACTTATGTACGTTCTCAATTTTAAAGTTTCAAGTCTGAACTAAAAAAAAAACTTTCATGGATCATTTTTATTATTGGACAAGTGAAGTAAAACTCTGAAACTTTTAATTGGTTTTAATCGGTCAAGTGACAAACTCTTTGATAGAAATATTTTCATCTTTTAATATATATTAATTTTAGTTTCATTTTCAAAAAGTATATTAATTATTTGTAATGTTAGGAAAGTAAACGAAAATTATTTCAAAAATATATTTTTATTTGTATTTTATAGAAATATGCAAAAGTGGAAAAATCAAAGAAAACATTACGAGCAAATTAGAAGCAATGTAAATGTCATTTAAATCCCTCCCAGATTTGCTGTTACGAATTTTTTTAAGAATTTTTAGGAAAAATCTTAATGTTTTTCTCAAAATAATTAAAATACACCAAAAATACATTATAATATTTAAATGAATGCCAGAAAAATATTCTAAAATGTTAAACTTTGTTTGAAAATCAAATAAACCACTTGGAGCAATCTAAACTCTTGACAAGATGTCAAAAATTGGTGCTACGGTTGGTTTCTTTTTCAATTTACATTCATGTAAAGTATACAATTTTTTAATAAAACCTTACTACTTTTTTAAAATAACTATATTTTTATTAGATTTTATGAAAATTATTTATAATATGTACGAAAAATAATATAAAAAAACACTCTAAAACATATATTTCATTTTCAGCGGTGAAAAATTTTTTATCGAAATCATCAGCCAATAAGAATTAAGAATAGATTGAGAGTAGATTATCCAACCAATCAGAACTGGCCTTCTTCTTTTGTAAACTTAAAACACTCGTAATATTGATTTTTTACTTTTGAAATAATTCAAGAGAGGGCAGCATCTTACAGGTCTTGCTCTAAGCTTGCATTTTTTCATCACCATAACTCAAAAATTGGCTAAGTTAAAGCGATCTAAAGGTGTCAATGTGAATTTGCATTTACCCCTATTAAAGTGTTAAATGTTGACATGTATTTCTTCCTATTGCCTATAATAGATAGGTAGATTTTTATGCTTAATTTAATTTATTATTATTGTTATTTATTTATATGCCTAATATCCTCTATAATGTCTCAGAGATCTTGGTATAAATTATACCAAATCAGTAATAATTTTTTTGGTATTATGTTAAAAGAAAAATGGATATTCTCATGCTCATATTATTAGTTCAAATTACATACTTTAATATTATGCATTGGTTAATAATACTAGATAGACACATAGAAAAATTTATGCCAGTATGCAGAATAGTTAAACTTACTTGACAGTATTGACTTTACTTTGAAATTCAATATCCATAATTCTCATAAGCAATATATTCATTTAAAAGTAATTATTGTTAATATGACATTTTATTGTTTCATATGATTTAGAAATCAAAGTTGTGTTTTGTTTTTCTATCAGTTTCAGTTTGTTGCTGCATGTGAAATGAAGATGAAGAATTGAGTTTGTCTGCTTACAGATTTGTTTGTATATGAAATGTGTTGAGTACATTTGGATGAAGAAGTGAATGGAGGGATGATTTTTGCTCCATGGATTGAGTAATACTCTCCTTACTTGTTAAACCGTGGGGGTAGTGTATTTTCTTGTTTGATAGCATAAGATGAGATAGTTGTATTTCTAAATAAAGTGGCAAATTTCCTATTTATTAATGATAAGTTGGCTGAGTTCTGCAACATTTGTGTCCTAAAAGTTGGTACATATTTATTGAAGAATTAAGTTTGAATTTGGAGTTTTTGTTAACCCTCACGTGCATATATGTGAATATTTATTTATTGTTATTTCTCTCTCCTTCTTCATGCCTGCATAATTATCATTAGGTAATATATGTTGGTTATATCAGATAAATGTTTTATGGAATTCTATGATATGCTTGAAATAGATCATTGATTTAATGATTAGCTTCTTGTACCATCCGTTCTGCAAGTAGCTGATAGAAATATAATTAATAAATGCTTCGTGTTTGGGATCTTATAAATGTGCACACATTCGGAAATATGATTAAATTTTAGATATAGAAAGAAACCATCACTAGAATTATTAGGTATACATATTTTGTCAAATCATATCATTTATATTACCACTATTTCATTCATTATTATTATTATTATTAATTTGTCCTCTGCCATAAATATAGTATTAAAGTAGGAAATTTTACTTTATCTAATGCAAAAAGTAATAAAACTTTCACAGAGATTTATATAGCAAATATTAGCTTATAGAAATTCAAAAATAATTTTATGGCATCAGTTGATTCTTTGATACTGTTTGTCTTGGCTTATTAAGAGCACAAATGACAGTATGTGTTTAATATTGGATTGTAAATGTATAACTTTCTTTTATTGTTTATTGTTGGTAAATAAGCAAATAGAGTGATAAATTTAAACAAGATAATAAATAGAAGGAAGTGTCTCCAAATATTAAGTGTATAAAATTATATAATTTAATGTTATTTAATCGAATCTGTGTTTAATGTAAAGGTAATTATAAGATTATTATAGATGTTTGTGAAAATATATGTCTTATAATAAATGTTTTGTTGAAATAAAATTCCCTCTCAATTGTTTTATCATGTACGTTCGATTGACCATCTCCACACACATATCTTCAACATGAAAGAAATAGAATATTTATGGATCTGCTAGCTTAAGCACTTTATCTCGAAAACAATGAGGTGATTGATCCAAACACTGTAAATGCTAATAATAAAATATACCTTATTTAAAATTGTATTACTTGTCAATATAACATTATATGCCATTTATTTAAACAATACATATTTAATAGATCCTAACATTGTAATGCCAAATTATGATTTTACCCTGCTTAGAATAGATAATGATGTGAGGTAAAAAATGTACCTGACCCTTATCATTGTCTACACTTGATTTATTGTAAGGATTATCAATTTCATATTATTCCTTATTACTTAATGGTTATATTGTATTTGAATTGATTTGTTGTTTACAGAGTAGAGTCCTGAGATTAGTGCATCATTTGAGAAACATTAATATAGCTGTTCAATCTAAATTAAATGCTAGTAGATTGGGCATTATTGTAGTGATTCCAAGCATACTAGATGAGTGGCATGATTGGTCTAGCATGTACTTGGATGGTGAGAGAACTGAATATATCATGATTTGAGTTAATTTATAAATTGTTTTATTTTGATAAATTAGTAGATGCTTATAATATAATTAAATCAATATTTTATAATTATTGGTTATAAATTCTTCTCTTATTCCCATTTGCATACTAGAGACCACAATACCCCTATAACCAACAACTGAGCTAAGCTATAGAGTGATAGTATTATAAGTGTCTTATCAATAGGTAGATATGTAATTTAAGTGATAAATTTATTTTATCTTGTATAGAATTGGTGCTGTGGAATTTTTTTGTAAAGTGAGATAGGTGAAAAGAGAATCTGAAGGTTTGTAATGATGGTATATTATAAGATGTGATATGTTGGATTATTTCCATCATTTATGAGAAAATGTTAAATGTATCAAAAATTTTAAACTTTATTTAAACTTTCCAAATACATCAACTTGTTAGTAATAACACACAAATAGACAATACAGGTTAGTAATTACACAACATTTCGAGTAGTAGTATTCTCCACTCTTCTTCAGGTGTTGCTGGACTATATGCACAGTGACAATATTCGCTCAGAAGTTTAGATTCTTGAATATTGAATTTAAGGAAAACACTCTACCAACTCAGCCTTTGACAGAATAGCTCAGTTGGTAAAGTGTTTGCCTTAAATTCAATATTCAAGAATCTAAAGGTGTGAGTTCAACTTCTGAGCGAATATTGTCACTGTGCATATAGGCCAGCAACACCTGAAGAAGAGTGGAGAATAATACTACTCGAAATGTTGTGTAATTACTAACCTGCATTGTCTATTTGTGTGTTATTACTAACAAGTTGATGTATTTGGAAAGTTTAAATAAAATTTAAAATTTTCGATACATTTAACATTCACTCATAAATGATGGAAATAGTCCAACAGGTAAAAAGGGTTATTAGTTACAATATATATATATATATATATATATATATATATATATATATATATATATATATATATATATATATATATATATATATATATATATATATATATATATCTTTTGATTTTAATAAAAAGAATTAAGAATAAATAATAGTAAAAAATATTAAGAGCTAAATTTTATAACTATTTAAGTGCACATCTCAAACATATAGATAAAATAGATATACATGAATATAGGAGCAGGATGGAACATAAGGTTTAAACATGGGTTAGTAACTTGATAAGTATGAAGGGCCATAAGCTCAATCGTTAATTAGGATTGACTGAATCAATAATAAAATAAAATTCAATAACATTTTAGCTATATTTAATTATATACCTAATTTATGGGTCACATTACCATGTGTATATGTTTTTAGATGCTAAGACTGATACATATTTAATTGGTGATCTATTAATTTCTATCTTTAACATAATATTATTTTTTTAGTAAATTAAAAAAAAAAACAACAACTAAATAATTGTATCAGATGTAATCATTATTCTACAAATTACATTTTATTTTGAGTCATAAATTTATGTCTATGCATATATTTCTGATATATCTTTAATAAGAATTGTACACTAAGAAATGTTCTTGCCAATTAGAAAATATGATCTTAGGTTGGTGTTAGAAGAGTAAAGAAAAATAATAAAGACCTGTCCATTAATAAATGGTAATCGCATTTACTTACAGATTTTAAATTCATTTTTATAAAAAAATTAATTTGGAATTCATTATATAATACTTACTTATTACATATGACTATTTTACACTTCTAAATATAAAGTATTTTAATTATATCCCATAATTATTTGTAGAGCTAGGTTTTATATGAACACTATATTTCATGTCCATCTTTCATAAAATCTATAAATTTCAATCACACAGACATATATATATATATATATATATATATATATATATATATATATATATATATATATATATATATATACATAATAAAAATTTTCATTAATTATAAATATAAATGGTATATTATTCATGTTCATTCATGTATTATTCATAGGATTCATTTACAGGTGTTTCAGTTGATCAGCGTAGCCATCAACAAAGTAATGAATGTCATTAGAAAAAAACAGTATTGGAAGCTAAAAATACATATATCATGCAATGCCTCTACAACCAATTTTTATAATTACATTGTTTAGTCAATAATGGCCAGTGCAACTCAAACCCATTACAATTCTTTTTGTATTATTAATCATGATTAGATGAACCTAAATGTTGTTTGATTTTAATGATTATATATATATATATATATATATATATATATGTGTGTGTGTGTGTGTGTGCGTGTGTGGAATTATTCATTTATATTTATCTAATTAGAAAACACTTACCTAGAACAGTAAGCAATGAAAGTAAACTATCCCACAATGAGAGTAAAATTAAAACTGTCAGGCTAAATGCATGCAAAAAGGGAATCCACTTTTGAATGGCAAACTAGATCCACAAACACACTATCATAAATAAGTGTATGTATATGCATATGTATACTGAAATAAACAATACATTATTTATTTCAATAAAAAAAAGAATTACTTTTTTTCTCCTTTAAACTTATATACTGTCAGTTACATCTAAAAATGTGACGGGCTTTCTGTCACTTGAATTTCGTCATTTTTAATGCTACAGTAAAGATTTTATTGTCATTTGAAAGGTTATAAAAAGTTTCGTAAGATGCTGTCCTCTCTTGAATTATTTTACAAATAAAAAATCAATAAAACTGACATTGAAGGTCTAAAAACGGAAGAGGGCTGTCCATCATTGATGCTGATTGGCTGTTAACAGTCAAGGACAAAGAAAATCACTTGTCAGAATGAACTCACAATGATTTCTTTTCATTTCAAAAGTAATAAACACATCTTTTAGACCATTTCAAAAGTATTTTTTGACATATTATAAATTATTTTGATAAAATATGTTAAAAATAAAATTATTATAGAAAAATATATAAGATTTTAGTAAAAATTATTTATTTTTTGGGAACGTAAAACTGAGAAAGAAATCACTGATGTCAGCAACACTTTTTAGTTGGTTACTAACATTCATTTTAAATTTGCTGATATTGAATATTTTTATAATTATAAATAAAAATTTATTTTTGAAAAAACTTTTGTTCACTTTCATAATCTGACAAATTATTAATATACTTTTTACAAATGAAACTAAAGTGAATATACTATTAAAATATGAATTTATTTTGACAGTTGAGTTTGTGAATTGACCAATTAAAAGTTTAGACTTTTACCTAACTTGGCCAATAAAATAATCAGTAAATAAGTGGTTAACTTTACAACTGGTTGAACAAATTATTCCGTCTTTTGGCTAATTTGCATCCTAGCGAATTTTTTCATAAGTATTTTTGTTAAAATGTGTATAAAATGATATATTTTAGTATAATAATTTTTTGTGAAAATTCTGAGCTAAAAGGCAGGAAATTCAAAATTCCTGCCATAATAATAAACAGAAGCCCCACCCTGACATATTCAATCATTGCTTCTTGTGAAGGCTGTAAAATATTTGGCATTTTATGATATTGCAATTTCCAATGATGCTAAAACATGTTTATTTGCAAATTTATTATGGTTTAATTTTTTTTAAAATAATTTGCACTATATTTATTAGATATCAAGAAATATATAGGTAAGTAGATTCATGATTTCGATAGATTTATTAATTTTAAAAAAAATACTAATTATATATACAACCTTAGAGAGAAGGTCTTTTCATTATTTTGTCATAGAGATGTATTGAAAAAGATGTTTATATTATTCAAGCTTCATAACTGCTTTATGCAAAGGTATTGGTAGTTTTTTTTTTTTTTGCAATTTTTATTTTATCCTAAAGCTCTGATTTCCTTGATATTGATTTCTCATTTAATGTTGAACAATTTGCTCTGCTTAACTATATGAAAAAAATTTAATCTGTTAAAAATTTTTACATTCATATAATTTTGATTTTAAATCATAGTCTGGGGGAGGGTGGTTCCCCTCGTTTACATGTACATTGAGCTTTGTTTAATTTAAAGTTTATAGGCATAACAAGCAAATACATTATTATTTATACCATATATATATATATATATATATATATATATATATATATATATATATATATATATATATATATATATATATATATATATATATATATATATATATATATACCTTACTTCTCGATGTATAATATAGTTTGAAATACGACCAGCTCAATTAAATTATAATGCTTAATTAAAATTTGCATATCTATCTTTAATATACTTTTATATTATCATATTCTAATTAAATTTATTATCAATTATCAAAATCAATATATTTCTATAGTATGTACTAATTAAATAAATATTTAACTAAAATAATGAGACTGTGAAGTAAAGTTACAAAGTAATAAGTAGATTTACATTGAGTCAATATCTTCCAAACATATTGTCTCAATGGCATAAGAATACTATTACCTCCTTATTAACTTACTACTACATCTACAGCATTCTTATGGCTTTTAAATAAAATAAACTATCTTTAAATGTAATAAATAAATAAATCTTAACTTTTAATTTTTAAAAGAATATAATTAAATAATCTCAGGTTCTTCTAATTACCTTAAAGTAATGATAATTCATGTAAATAAGTATGATATGGGATTTTATATCAAACCTAAATACACCTAACTTATTTTAATAATTATAATACCAATCTTAAAGTATAACTTAATCTTCTCTATTTCTGTTATATCAATAATCATTAAATAAATAATCATATGTATATCTTTTATTTTCACATAGTATCTTAATTTTAGAATAGATCAAAATCTTATAATTTAATAGTCTTTGGCAATAAATAATATTGTACTCTTATATTATGCATTATAATTACTCTATGACCATTGCAATATGATATATTAATGTCAATCAATTCTTATAAATGATATCCAGGAAAATATTGTGTTTATTTCTAAATAATAATAATAATTCATATTGTGCAAATATTATGTTTGTTCAAATTATCTGTTGTCAAATGCTGTGGTGCAAAATAATGAACTCGACACACTTTTAAAACAAATTAAACAAATTTATTTACATTAACTTTGATTAAGAATTTATTTACAATATTTACAGTTCAAATTAGGAAAAACAAAAGAAAATAAAAATAAGAAAATAATAATAATACAAGATGTTTACACTGTTATTAGCTCATACTCCCGATAAGTAATTATACATTCATTAAAATGCTGTACTAATAACACTGAAGTATGTTTCCAAAACTTAGACTTTAAACAAGCATCAGTAAACCTCAATTATTACATAGAAAAATTTATGTAAACAATATTTATGTAGCATATGTAAACAATTAAACTTTGCTAATTAAATTGCTACATCACTTAAGTATTACTGTTATTCATTTTATCATGTACTAGTATGTGTTCACTTTAATATCAGCATTACTCTAATAGCATAATATAAAGCTAATGTATCTTTATAATGTAATAACAATAATTGATTATAATTTATATTTCATTTAATGCAATTCATGCTACATGTTTTATCAAATATGCATTACATATATGTACTGTTAAATAATAATATTTAAATTATTCATTAATTTCAAATTCATAAAGTATAATATTAGATAAATTCTATGATTCTTTTCTATGTGAAATTATTACTTTACTTTATGTGTTATACTACTCCTTCTTAATGAATTTCTATCTACAAAACATCCTCTAAACTTATTTAAACTTTCCGGAAAAACAATCATCAACTTTAAATAAATACTAATTATCCAAAACTATTTATAATTCATCATCTATATTCGGTAAATCTTCAATTCAAATATAAACTTCTACATAAACTTAACTTAACTTATCCAATAAAATAAAAATAGAATATAGACTTTGAGATCTCTTCCTAACTTGAAATAAAATAATTACTTGTATGAATAATAAATATAATTCTAATACTCCAACATAATAATAATAAAATAAAAATCAAAATTTATTTACGAAAGAATCATATAATTATTTCTAAGCTTCTTATGTAATGTTGTATCGTATTTATATCATAAATTCAAATTATGCATATTTAAATAAAACTGTTACTGCCAATGTAATGTGTGTGTATTTTTAAAATATTCATACATTCATTCAAACAACATAATATTTGGTTGATCTAAAGAAAACATATTAAATACATTAAAATTATTATTATTATACAATTTTTACCATCAATAATGATTTAATGTACAGTCCATCTTCCAATTCTCTTCGGAATTACAGCTTCATAAAATAATTCACATTTATTCTCACAATCATTCTTTAATATATATTCCGTGTTATATTAATTCTAAAATAAACTCATGCAATTAATCATTATATTATTTTTTAGTTATAATTTAAAGATATGTACCTATCTTATTTTAATAAATTAATAATATTTAATTTTTATATTAGATAAATAAAACAGAGTTCATATTACGTGACTTCAGCGATGTTTTCTTTTCCACCATAAAGTTTTTTTAATCCTAGGCACATATTCACTAGCACACCATTTCCTGTCTCCGGTCCATCACGTGTTTTTTTTAAAAGTTTATGAAAACGAAAATGTTCTTTTTTTAAAATAAGTTCCCACAAGAAAATAAAATAAAATTAAAATAGTTTATAGGATCCTGGTTTAGTTCTTTTAAAGAATATTATTCAAAAGTTATTATTTTAATTTAGTCTATAGTTTATAAAAATTTATATTTAATTATTTTTAAATTAACTTGGACGTCCACATATTTCTTGCGCATTTTTTAACAAAAACATCCAGGTAAGAATAAACTTCTTTATTTATAAAACGGCCAGCGTTTTAAAATTATTTCAATATAATAATCCCATTATATTAATATTTTTAGCTAATTATATTTCAATTGACTTGCTTTTAAAATTATCAACATTCAGTCTTTTAAACATAAAGACTTAACAAGGCAAGTATTTATAAAACTACTTTCATTTTTTAATATCTTTACTTAAGATATATTTTTAAATTTATAGCTTGCAAAAATACTTTCTTTACACAAAAGTATTTATTCTTTAAAATATCTATTTTCTAATAGGCAATAGTAATTAGCTTTTAAAATTATATATTGTCCAAACTATTACTTTTCTCCATCTTGTACTTTTCCGAACTAATCCAGCGTTTGTCATATTTCTAAAGTAAAGTTTCCGATATATTTTCACTATATATGATGTTCCCATGACTATTTGCTTGTAAATTGAGCTTGATATAAAGACGATCGATAGGGAAAATTAACTTAATACTGCATATTTATCATTTTAAAATTTCTATAACTTACTACAAGACACTCTTATAATTTAAAAAAAATGATTTTAAAAGCGTCTACAAAATTTACGTAGCTATTTTTAATAACACAATTAACTTGAAAAATCAATCACAGAGTCCTCTCCTAACAATTGAATTGAGCTTTTATACCGGAAGAAACTTCCCATTTGATTGGTAGATTAAACAATCAACTTTGCTGGCTTATTTACATATTTACCAACAACACAAAATTAAAAATAAATAATGACTTATTTAATATTTAATATTTATTACATTATTATTTTTTTAAAATAATTCTTATCGTTTATTTAAATCCCTTAAACATTTTTAAAATATACTCTTACTTGATTTTTATTTTAACTTTTATAAAATTATTCAAAATAAACTAAGTATTTTTTTATACGTCATATTTTTAAAACAATATTTTAAAATCAGATTTAATATTTCACATTGAATATCTTTATTTTTATCTCGTGATAGCTCACGTATTATTTATAAATTTTACAACATGATTTTTTAAAATAGTTTTGTAACTTTACTAAATAACTTCTAAGCATGTGTGTGTATATCTAATTAACATCTGTTTTTTTATAACACCAGAAACGCTTATTATCGTCTAAAAATAAACTAACAATTGCATTTTTTAAAATAAATATTTTTTAAATAAATAAGATATTATAATAGATTTTAAAATAATCATCCAATATTATTAAAATCAAATATTAATCTTTTATTTAAGTACTTACAATAATTAAAATATTTATATTCTTTTATAACACTATTTTATCAACAATAAACATATGCATTTAATCTTACTTGTCTTTTAAATACTTTAGCTTTAAATACCTATTTATTAAATATATTAATGCAGTATTGATTATGGCCATTTTTCCCAACTATATATTATAATCATCATCATTTAAAATGTCTCTCTTTATATCAGCACAATTTCACATATCAAATACTCATAGATTGCCTTAATTAAACCTTTTTGAAATATTACCATAAGCAAAATTAACATCACATATTCAAATATATCTTAAATTTAAAATTTTTAATAGATTAGCACAAAAATTAGATGGTGACCCATACAAAAGGGCACAATATATATATATATATATATATATATATATATATATATATATATATATATATATATATATATATATATATATATATATATATATCAACCATTATCAATCCACTGCAGGATGAAGGTCTCTCCAAGTTCAATCCATCTTTTCCAATCTTTAGCTTCTCTTCTCTACATCATTCCTGCACACTTTCTTATTTCATCCATCCAAATCTCATGTGGTCTCTTTCTTGGTCTTTCACTATCTCTTGAAATCCAATTTAAAATTTCAATTGTCCATCTATTATCATTTCTTCTACCAATATGACCAGCCCAACTCCACTACAATCTTTTAATTTTTTCAATGAGATCAGTAACACCTGTTTGTTCTTTTATTCATACATTGCATTTTTGATCTCTTCTTGTTATTCCCATTCCCAACATGCACTTTCCATACTTCTTTGAGTGGCTTGAAGTCTCTGCATTCCTCTTCTATTAAGTGTCCAAATCTCAGATCCATAAGTAAGAACTGGCAAAACACATTTATTAAAAACCTTTCTTTTCAAACATGTAGGCATCTTTCCTTTTAGTATCAAGTTATTTCTACCAAAAGCATTCCAACCAAGTTTAATTCTATGATTAATTTCATTCATTATGTTTCCATCTGTATTAATAATCTGACCAAGGTATTTATAACTGTTAACTTCTTATAATTCATCATAATCAACCTTTATTTTTATATTTTGAGAAAATCTATTTAACATTACTTTAGTCTTTTAAACATTTATCTTTAGTCCTATTTTTCTACTTTCATCTGATAACTCCTGAATCATTTCCTATAACTCTAAATCATTATTTTCAAAAACAACTACATCATCTGCAAAATCTAAATGACTTAAATAATCTCCATTTACTTTCACTCCTTTAGCTTCCCATTTTAATCCACAAAATACTTCTTGCATCACTGCTGTAAAAAGTTTTGTACATATGGAGTCACCATGTCTTACACCCTTCTCAATGTTGACTTCTCTACTATCATTAGGTAATCTAACTGTTGCTGTTGCACTTTTATAAATATTCTTTAAAATATGACAATATCCTGGATCTATACTTTGATGATCTAATGCTTTAATCACTGAAGAAATGTTTATAGAATCAAATTCCTTTTCATAATTTACAAATCCTAAGCATAATGGCAACTCACATTCATTTCTCATTTCTATAACTTCTCTCAATATCTGTATATAATCTACTGTACTAAAACCACTTTTTAATACAGCTTGTTCTTTTGGTTGGTAGAAGTACAGTGCTCCCTGTAGACGAGTTGTAATTATCTTAGTAAAAATGTTGTATGAAACTGATAAAAGACTGATAGATCCATAATTTCTAATATCTTCTTTATCACCTTTTTTAAAAAATATTAATATTAACACTACATTCTTTCAATCAACTGGTACATCTTTATCATTTAGACATTTGAAATATAACTTTGCTAATTTTTTTCTTATTTTTTCACCTGCTTTTTTAATATATAAAATATAATTCCATCATTACCTGGAGCCTTCCCTTTCTTCATAAATTTAATTACATGCCTCACTTCCTTAGTCAAAATTCTGGGCAATTCAGAAGATATAATAGGTATAGGAGGTGCTTGTTCTTTATTACTATATAATTATTGATAGAAGTATTCTACACATTTCACCATGTCATCTCTCTTTTTAGTAATAATGTCATCTGTTTTTCTTATTGCAGATATAAATTTTCTACCAATACCAAAATGTTGTTTTACACTCATAAGTCTTTTATTCTCTTCTACAGCTTTTCTTGCTAATTCACAATTATACTTTCTTATATCATTTTCAACTCTTTTCTGCACCATTTTACAAAATTCAAGATATCAAATCCTTTTTAGTGCACCCTTTTTGTATATCTTCATATTCCTTCTTTTTTTATAAATTCTCTAGTCTCAGTTGAAATTTTATTGGTCAATTGCTGCTTATTTCTACCAGCTATCTTTGTTACAGTTTTTAAAAGTGTATCAGTTATTTTCCTATTAATTTCATTCAAATCTGAATCATGTTCAAAATCTATTAATACTTGAAACCAATTTGTACATTCTAATTTAAATTCATTAGAATGTTTATGAAGATTATGAATATCAACTGTAAATATTGTTTTTCTTAATAATTTTTGTCTCTCTAGTTTTGCATTAACATGTATCTTATATCTTACTAATCGATGATCACTTCCTGTGTTAAATTTATTAAGAACATTACAATCTTGAAATATGTATTTTCTGTTAGTCAAAATATAATCCAATTCTGCTGTACCTTCATTTGGATGCTTCCATGTTCATTTCCTTTTAACATTTTTCTCAAAAAATA